>JASANF010016500.1:0-45709 GCA_030248245.1 Trissonchulus sp. WLG1_4 | reverse complement strand
TGGTGATGTTATATTTTGAAGATGAGATACTAACAAAACGAAATTGGTGAGTTACTTTTTAATTACTCAAAAACCTAACTACAACTTATATATAGCTTTCGAAGTGGTTACTTCTATCACCGAAACAAGTGGCCTCCAAAAGGACATAGTTTTCTATTGCTGCTTCTATTGCTATTGGTTGTATTGCTGCAAAGGGCACATTAATTTTCGCAGCTTTTGCAAATGCCGCTAACGCTGAGAGTATTACAGTGTTACAGCGCAATTACATCTAATTGCAACTCGATTCAGTAAAGTGGCTTAACCAGAATACTGCACAGCCAGAGTTGGAATCGATTACAAGGCACTTATAGCACTGGTGATTGTTTTAAAGTATATAATTGATACGCATGTGTGAAGGCCTCGTGCAGGTGCACTCAGTGTTTCACAGAAACATGCGTACTATAAATCACTTATAGCACGTCAACCTCAACCAGTGCCATAACTCATAACTTACGCTTATTTCACACGAGGTGGATTTTCAAAGGGATTTTCCCCAGGGGGATCCCCTTGAAAATCCACCTCGTGTGAAACAGTCTACATTTTCGATCTATTTATATTTCCACAGCGTTCAAGTTCAGCTAATAATTGAACATTTTTCCAAGCTTTTTTAAAAACTCACTTTTATGTAGCTTTTGCCTTTACTTTTGTTTTGTTGGAAGGATTTTAGGAGAAACTGTTGGATCAACTTGAGGGGGGGGTCGGGTTGGTTGGGGTGTGGGGGTGGGGGGAGGGGGAGTAAGCCGTTGGTTACAACCGGCGTTGGAGAACTCTTATACAATCTACCAAAAATTAAGCGTTTTCAGACAAAACAATAATAAAATTTGGTAAAATAAGCCTAAAATTGACACATATTACTTCAAAGTTAAGCATAAACGGTCATTGGACTTAATAAATTGTAAGCAACAGCTAAAACTTTTCAAAATACTTACAAAGACACACTCATGATCAGATAACACCACAAAAATTGCTAAAAGGGAGTCTATGATTAATACACAACGGTTATAAAATCTACCAAAACTAAGCATTGTCAGACTAAATAACCGTAAATTTGCTAAAATAAGCCTATACTTGACACATATTACTGTGAAGTAAGCAACAGCTAAAACTTTTCAAAAAATACTTACAAATACACACTCATGATCAGATTACACCACAAAAATGTTAAAGTGAGCCTATGATTAACACACAACGGCTATAAAATGTACCAAACTTAAGCATTGTTAGACTAAATAACCATAAAATTTGCTAAAATACGCCTATAATTGACACCTATTACTGTAAAAGTTTACCCAAAACGATCAATTGTCTTACTAAACTCCAAGCAACAACTAAACTTTTCAAAAAGTACTTACAAATACACACACTCGATCACATAAAAGCACAAAAAAATGCTCAACTGAGCCTAACACATATGTATTACAATATTACATTACCTACGCCGTCACGCCCGACAGACGCTATGAGTCATCTTAGGAATGTGTCAATTTACATACCATTAGCAATTAATCAATCACGATGACGTCAAACAGACTGACGCCATGAGACATCCTAGGCTTCTGTCAATTTACCTACTATTAGCCATTTCTGCACGATGTGGTTACTACCTAAATCTACAACTAGGTTTGCTGAACTAGGTATACTTGCCGTTAAAATAGGAGTTTATCCTAGATTTTTATGTCAACTTGTAGTACGGGTGATAGGCTACACAATGACATATTGCTTGCCTGGCTAGGACGTATAACGGCTAAGTAATTGTCCATGCCCGTAAAATGTGCAGTATGTTTTTAGCCACACAGTACATGAGCATGTTTGAAAAAATGAGGTGGTTGTACTAAATCAGTCATTACTACTGACAGAATAGGAATTGATCTTAGCATTTTATATGACCTTGTACTACTAATGATAACCTACACAATGACGTATTGCTTGGGTTGATCGGTGCTATAATCGCTAAGTAATCGTCCATGCCCGTAAAATGTGCGGTATGTTTTTAGCCAAAAACTTGCACTAGGTTTGCTAAACTAGGTATACTTGTCGTTAAAGTAGGAGTTTATCCTAGATTTTTATGTCAACTTGTAGTACGGGTGATAGGCTACACAATGACATATTGCTTGCCTGGCTAGGACGTATAACGGCTAAGTAATTGTCCATGCCCGTAAAATGCGCGGTATGTTTTTACCCACACAGTAAATACGCGTGTTTGAAAAAATAAGGTGGTTGTACTAAAACAGTCATTACTAGTGATAGAGCTGGAATTAAGCTTAGTTTCTTATATCACCGTGTACTACTAATGATAGCTTACTCAATGACGTATTGCTTGGGTTGATCGGTGCTATAATGGCTAAGTAATTGTCCATGCCCGTAAAATGTGCGGTATGTTTTTAGCCCAAAACTTGCACTAGGTTTGCTAGACTAGGTACATCTGCCCAGAAAATAGGGGTAGTACTAAGTTTTTTATATGGCCTTCTAGCCCTTATGATCAGCTATAAAATGACCTATTGATCCGGTTGATCGGACAATTATAAGCTGAGCTGCAGCTAATTTACTTAAAATACGTAGTCTACTACAGTATGCCGCCTAACTAGTTTTCAGCCACTAGTTGGCATAAGTTTATTTTTACAAAAGGCCCTAGGCTATACACGTGTTTATTGAAAAACCACACACATTACGTAATTCACAAAAACAACTGCCCAATACAGTTATTCTAAAAATTAACTAAACTGTTAAAATTAGTAATGTTAAAAAATTAAAAAATAAAAATTAAATATAAAATTATTAAAATTAAAAAGCATATAAAATAAAAAATTGTGTAAAATTTGTATGAAACTGAAAAATTGTTAAAACTAAAAATTGAAAATTTAAAATTTTCAGAAAAAATTTAGTTTAATACTAAAAACCGGTTTGCCCTAAGTTGCCTGGATCCTGAAACCCCCACCCAAGCTCCACACGGAGGAATTTGGGGGAGCCGATGCTACTGGGCGGAGCCAAATACACGTTAAACATAGGGGAAAATCCTGAAATCCTCAAGCAACCCCCTCCCAAACAGGCGTGTACTGCTCTCTCCTATACTACTTCCGGTGTTAATTTAAGCTAAAGTTAAAGTAAGCCCAAAACCAATGACTTTTATATAACTTTTTTAAATAACTTTAATGTTAAAGTTAAAGTAAGGGTGTTTTAATTTAAGTAAAGTTACAGTTAAAGTAAGACCTATAACTTTTTTGTAGTTAAAGTTAAAGTTAAAGTATGACCCCTAACTTTTTTAATTTTAGTTAAAGTTAAAGTTTAACTTTTTTGCCCTAGTACGTACAAAAGTATGAATCGACCCTTAAAATCGCCAAAAATTCCCCGCAGTGCAGTGACACGTGCCGATTCCAGGCGACTTGGCTATAATAGCCAAATTCGCCATTGTCGCGATAGCCCCGTCGATATGTTATAAACAGTAATCCGTGGCCGCTATCGCTGTGGCTATAGCCGCTGCGCTGAACGAAAGTCGTCAAAATCTCCAGTTTTCAAAAAATGAGGTTTAAAACAGTCGAATTGTATAATTGGTCTGAATTTTCCACCCGTAAAATCTAACCCGGAGCAAATTTAAAATATTAAATAAAAATACACAAAAATAAATTTATCGCCAAAATCGCCAGTTTTGAAAAAAAAATTAAAAAAAAGTTCAAAACAGTTAGATTATATGGTTGGTGTGAATTTTCCCCCCCCCGGAAAATCTACCCCGGTGCAAACTTTCCGGGGGGAAAATTTAGCCCGGGGTAAGTTTTCCGGGGGGAAAATTTACACCGGGGGAAAATTTACACCGTGACACCGTGACAGGGGCTTTATTTAAGGTGATATGGTACATGCTTACCTTGCTTTACTATAACCATTTGTAAATGAATCGCACAGCATTCAAGTGGTGTTGTCCTCGAACGACCTATATTTACAATTTGACACGGCTTTTTATTTTTATAAATAAAATCTGACATCTATATTTTACTTGAATAATAAACAGTACGTTTGTCTTACAGTCAAACATTGTACACGTCATAATTCATTTAGAAACTCAGTTTTATTTACAATTAATATATAAATACTTATGAAAAACAATAAAAGTTACTGAACGGCTTGCAGCAGGAACAAAATTCCAAGCTGATATGAACGTGACAACTTTGACAACAGCACCCACTCAAGGTGGTGTAACAATTTCGACTATTTCTTTCATTAGAATTCAATGACAGCTTTTTTGGATCGTATAGTAAGTAAAGTAGTTTCAAAGCAAATATAATTCTATGAAACTATACATGAAAATGTATATACACAAATAATATGTTATTCAGTCAAAATGAGCAAGATTAGAATAGCTACCACGTTGGCTTAGTGTTTTGTAAGCCAACGTAGTAGCTAGCCTTAAACTGAGAATATTGAGAAATTAAAAAACCAACATCAAAATTTTAGCCTAGTTTACGTATAGTCTTTGCTGTATACACAAAAGTGTGAAAATCGCTGTGAAAACTTGCTTCAAACAAATATCTTGAAGTCGTTATACTACCACCACCTTAAGCAACAAGTTTCAACTAATTATGAGAGTCTACAAATTTATTTATACTTTGTTATGTATTCTTTTAATTTGTCTTCGACTCGGCCTTCCAATTTTTCCTAAAAACAAATTATAGAGAATAGAGATAGGTAGGTATCTTGATCTCCAAGTGAACTGCCGTAGACTGCCGTAAGTATGATTTTAATCTGAGCTGTTGTCAAACCGGTTCCAAAATCAAAGCTTCACACTTTACGACAACTAGCCAGCGAAAGAGCTCGAACAAGCTATTGCTGGTAAAAAAAACGCGATGTCGGCACAAAAAAAGAAACTTACAAGAACTTTTTTCTCCTTTATGAGCACAAATGTTGGCATGACGTTCACTTCAAGTTGATCCAACAGTTTCTCCTAAAATAACAAAACAAAAGTAAAGGCAAAAGCTTAGTAAAAGTGAGTTTTTAAAAAAGCTTGGAAAAATGTTCAACTATTAGCTGAACCTGAACGCTGTGGAAATAAATAGATCGAAAATGTAGACTGTTTCACACGAGGTGGATTTTCAAGGGGATCCCCCTGGGGAAAATCCCTTTGAAAATCCACCTCGTGTGAAATAAGCGTAAGTTATGAGTTATGGCACTGGTTGAGGTTGACGTGCTATAAGTGATTTATAGTACGCATGTTTCTGTGAAACACTGAGTGCACCTGCACGAGGCCTTCACACATGCGTATCAATTATATACTTTAAAACAATCACCAGTGCTATAAGTGCCTTGTAATCGATTCCAACTCTGGCTGTGCAGTATTCTGGTTAAGCCACTTTACTGAATCGAGTTGCAATTAGATGTAATTGCGCTGTAACACTGTAATACTCTCAGCGTTAGCGGCATTTGCAAAAGCTGCGAAAATTAATGTGCCCTTTGCAGCAATACAACCAATAGCAATAGAATGTGGGTGTTTTCCTTTTTTTTTTTTTTTGGTTGTGTTGGTTTTGGTGTGCAGCAATAGAAAACTATGTCCTTTTGGAGGCCACTTGTTTCGGTGATAGAAGTAACCACTTCGAAAGCTATATATAAGTTGTAGTTAGATTTTTGAGTAAATAAAAAGTAACTCACCAATTTCGTTTCATCAGTACTCATCTTCAAAAATATAACATCACCAAACTCTTTCTGAATCCTCTTAAAATAAAAATAAACTGTAGGTAAGATTTGAAGTTTTTTAACACTTGACAGCTGCGAAAATTGGGCTCGTCGAATATATATATATATATATATATATATATATATATATATATATATATATATATATATATATATATATATATATATATATATATATATATATAATATATATATATATACCTAGCAACATAACTTATAAATTGCGTATAATCGCCAACTACGTGCTGCTACGTGAAGATCAAGTGCTGAACTCGTGTCGTGGGCTACGGCTACGGGCACACACTTATAAAACCGTAGTACTGGAAGAGTATGAAACTTCCCATTATCCCATATTGTAAGACACCAGCCCGGAGTGCGCGATTTTACTGCAGTATACAAGTACCTACATAGGTAGCGATCACAAACAGCGACGGGCGAAACGACTTGTACCTATATATATGGGTGGACAGACCCTCACTGGCTACGGATTTTCAGCTGATAGTGTTTTGAAACGAAGAGGACCTCTCAAATCACGACATTTGAGGGGAGTTCACCCGAACCCCTCAAATTAAGACAGCACATAATTTTTTAAGGGGTACCCCTCACCTGAAATCAAGCATTAACACTTAACAGGGCTATTTAGACGAGGCATAAGCATCGTACTGGCCACTTAGCTAGAATAAACAATGGTGTCATAACTCATAATCAAACTCTTCTCTATGTATTCTTGATGAAGCTTTACATTTACAAAAATATTCCAGTACCTCCACTTTTGGCTTGACTAGTTTGCAAACTCTACACCATGGCGCAAAGAAAAATATGAAGACGAGTTTCGAGCCAGCACTTCTTAGTTCATCTTCATAAGCTTCCTAAAATTAGCGAATCCAACAAGCACTCACATCCAACAAGCAATTAGCGAATCCAGCTAGCAAAAACAAACAAATTAAGCAACCAAACGATTATCCGGCATTGCATTTCAAAAAAGCTCTTTCTTTCGTTACAAAGGCTACGGGAAAGCAAGAGGTCGAAAGGACCCCACTCCGGCCGTAAAATGGACTAGGTGAACATGAAATTAACAGCAATTTTAAAAACAAAGCTGGCCTTATGCGACTAACAATTTTTTGACAACTTAATCTTTGTCCTATTGGACGAACTTTTGTATTTTTTTGGATGAAACCTCGTCGTTTTAGACGAACCTTGGTGATTTAAGAATCTCCATCTTTATTTGGTACTGACGTTTTGTTAACAGTAACGATTAAGAAACATATTTTGCCAAACACTGTACATGAAATGTTGCTTACTTAAGGTGGTATAGTTCCAGAATCGCAGTTTTTTTACATGAGGCTATTTTCAAAGCTTTTTTTCGGAACAACCAGTAAAGGAGGAATAAATTGGCTACAATTTTTCGAAACAAGACTCAAAACTGTATACCATCACGTTTTAATCACTGATAAAATCCCACGTTAAGACTAGCTACTCCATTGGCTTACAGTTCAGTAAGCCATCGTGGTAGCTAGTCTTAACCACGGTATTTTACACCAAATAAAAAATGCTCTGGGTGTTTTTTGGTGCAGTTGAAGAAAATCATCGTCTCTTTAGTCATAGTGTGTGGATCTGTCTGAAAAACGGGTCACTGCGATTATGGAACTACCACCTTAAGTCAGACAGCTAAAATTTTCTAAGATTTTCCGACATGACTTGACCGTGTCCAGAAACAACAGAATGTTAAACAAACTTACAGGAGTTTCCACGAGTTTCATTAGTGCTGAAAATATGGCCTGATATGGCCAACCTGATGTTCAGTTCAAAACTGAAAGCATCTGGAGATTAAAAAGCTACTTTGCTATTATGCTTTTTGGTTAGTTGAAATTTCATTTTTTGCACTGGAACCTGCTTTCCTGATTCTGCAACAGCAATTCTTGACATAAAGACTGAATAAATTACATGTGACAGTCACAGCTGTTGTTGCTGTTTGTATATATGCAGGCTAACCGGACATCTGCCGTTTGTCTTCCATAAACAGCTGCGGTTTGCATATTCATAATAAAAAAATTTGCGCAACTGATGTAAAAATCTGACAAGGTAGTTTAATTCTGTCAGAATGGAGATGTTTTTTAGAGAACTGGCAAGCAAAATGAATGATGTTGAACCAATAAATCATATACAAAGATCAGTGTGGATTTTGGAATAGCTAGAACATTGTTCCGTTGCTTTTTCCCAACCTATGAGCCACACTTAAATTAGCAAGCAAAGTGCAAAATAGTATGCAAAGTGCAAAATAATTTTCTTTTGTAGTAGGGTCGTTAACTAAAAATCTCAGTAGTCAGTACTAGCAAGAATTAACGTACCTATGTTACATTAGCGATAAATTTTTGTCGGCTCAATTTCAATTCGGAGCAGCCGACTGCCAACTTAGCAGCAGCCAGCAGCCACCCAGTCGATCAGTCTCGACTCTCGACCGGCTGATTTCGCGACCAATCACCAACACTACGCGCATGAAGAGCTAATTAAGTTGGAGGGATATATACAAAGGCGTCGGCAGGCAGAAAACGGAACAAGGGATGTCGCGCCTGTTACTTTTGGCAGCGAACTCAAAAGCTAGTTTTGCACATTTTTACATGATTCTGTTATATTCACACGAGGGCGCATTGCATGGCCTTAGCATGAGCGGGCGCATTCTATCAATAGAATATTCACACGGCCTGCTGTACTATTTCACCAAGAGTATATATTTCACCAAATTGCAGTAGGCAGTGCCGGTCTGCTCCGGCTATGCTCCATGGTGTACGCCATGGAACAATGCGCCCTTAAACTCAAATCGTTCATGTAATTTGGCTTAAAAAGCTCTTGGTCAACAGTTTAACAACAATCACAAAAATGAATGAACATTTGAATCTGTTTATTCACAATACCACAAAATCACAACACTCAAAAGAAAGTGATAATAACACACGCTTATATAAATAAAAACAGCTATAACAACAGCTGAACAGCAATATATATATATATATATATATATATATATATATATATATATATATATATATATATATATATATATATATATATATATATATATATATATATTATATATATATAACGGAAAATGGAATCGAAGCAAAAACATCTTAGTGTGGGTTATAATTTTTGATACAGCAAAAACTCCAGCCCGGTGTAAAACAGTATGAAAGGACTACTATAAATTTTAGTTAAAAAATCGATAATAAAACATTGTATTATCACGAGACAAAACCATAGATTTTCTGGCATGATTTCTAAAGAATCTCATGCATGAATCAACCAAATTAGGGTTAGGCTAAAACTAAATAATAGGATATAGATAAACTATCCTAAGCAAAAGGATAAACATACTGATCCAGATTTGAATATACCAAGTACTATCATAGTACCTAAGCTAAATTCTTTTCATTGAGATTAATTTAATTTCTGGAGCCATTCCATAGTGTGAAGTTAATACAAGCAAGTAGGTAAGAATATCCTGATGAATATGCAAATAATGCAAATGATTTGTAGTAATTATAATGTCGACAAAAAAAGGAATGCAAGATAATAATAATAATATATAATAGGCTAAAGCAAATCTAGTTGCCGACATTAGACGTATAAGCCTAAGAAAGACTACTGTAAGCAAGGGATGATTTGAATTCATGGTGATGCCCTCAATAAAATAACCACTGGCAGCGCATGTTTGTTTAAGTTTGACAAGTTTCCCCAATGCGTCCTTTTAGCAGACACAGATAAGAGAAATCACCTGCACCAGTAAATTCATACTATGCATGAGGGGGGAGCCTCCCGAATCGATGGGTCGGGGGGAGGGTCCCAAAAATCGGGGCAACATAGTTAAAATGGCACTTTTTTCGACAATTTTACAAAATTGAGGGTATTTTTAGTATACATTTTTTGCAGAGGAAGGTTTGCGAAAACTTGACAGGAGATTCCCCCTTAAAATTTTTACCCCGTTACGTGTATGAATGAAAGCGTAAGCCAGGCTTTTTAATCGGACTAGCCCCAAGCCCGGCTTAAAATCTCAGCTTTTTGTTTTCATGCAACCAAGCTGGGAATTTAAACCAGGTTAACAGATATTCATCAAAGCTGGGATAAAAAGCTGAGCTTGTGGTATTCGTAAAAATCAAGCTCGGATTATAATCCCGGCTTCACGCATTTTCTATTGATTTTTCTATCAATGCCAACAAAGCTTAGATGGAAAGCCGAGCTTCACCAGTTACGCTCGAATATTTTAGTTATCTTTTTATCACAACTTTAATGAACACAGTTCCTGATCTTATATATTTTATCAGCGGTAAGTTTTTTCGCAATAATTTTGCTAGTCAAATGAAGACAAAGCTGTAAGTCAAAGCTATGGATATAAAACATGGGCCGTGATCGGCCGTGAAAGCTATGGATATAAAACATGAAATCAAGACAAATCAGATCGAGTTTTAGTTTGACTTAAACAAGGTGATTTCAAGTCTTAAACAGATATATAGTTTCAAAATGAAAAAACAGAGATCATCATAACTCACAGACAAGTAATTAGTAAAGCTAATAAAATGAAAAAAACTCGACAGAATCCAATGACCAGAGTATTCGCAAAATCGACCCTGTGTTCACAATGGTTCAGAATGAAACACAATCTTTACCAAAAATCTCATTGAATTTGCGAATTTTAAAAAACTTATTAATGTCTATTTGAAATACCGAGACCTCCCTATTGGAGGTCCTGTTTTCCAACCGAGGTCTGAAACCGAGAAAAAATCCGCCTAGTTTCGATTTTTTACAGAAACTACCAAACCTGCGGTAATGCAAAACTTTTCATAAAAATGTAATATTTCAGAAAGAACATAGAACGTTTTGGATGCCAAAACCAGTCAACTATTAGTGCATTATGCAAGTCATACCTTTAGGTCAAATAGTTTTACCTAGCGTTTCCAATCTTAATCTATAAAGTTTGGAATTCTTAAAGTGGGCGATCGGATGATCTTTTGTACCTGTTGTATGACAGTTGTGACGGTTGCACATTTTCAGGTTTGCCTTATTTGACCTTAGATTAGGTCACAGGCTTAGGCTCGGGGCATAGGCATTTTCATTTTCTTCTCTGATCACCCACTTCGAGATACCCTAAACTTTTAGCTTAATATAGCCTTCAAGGAAACATTTAAAAACAAAATAAAAACCACCAGAATATTTTTCAAATCGGCACTATGTAAATGCTGTGTAAAGTATAAAAAGCGAATGCTGTGTAAATATTTTGAAGCTTGCAATTATGCAAAACTGGATTATCCTGCCTTCCATTGCACACATTTCGAAATTCTTCAAATAACTAGAATAAGATGGACTATAAAAATGAAACACCACAGACAAAAGTGAAAAGTTAAAGCAGTGATACAAAAACAGCAAGTTTAAAGCTATATAAATTAACAACATTGTGCTCAGTCATAAACTAACACACGACAGGGCAATAATCACAGTAAAGTTAATTCACAAATATGATAGAATGTACTGTCAGTAATATTCGTTTGAAAGAATGACGTGTATGGAATTAGACATAGAAAATGCGAACTTTTGATGTGCTGACCAGCAGGCCGTCATCGAAGAAATTGGTCTCAATCACAACATTGCCACTGAAACAACAATAGTTTCTATAACGATGACACGACCCCTTTTATATACCTTGTTTATTGGTAGGGTGCAACAGATAATTTCTCCGTAGTGTGTTCTGTGCGCAGACAGTTTGAAAGCTAATTAATTAACGAATATAACTCACTCACTTACAGTTATAAAATTACATGGGCATGATATAGAGCGCGTGCATATTACAGCCCTCATTAAGTAACAAGCTTTATACGTATTTACGTACGAGTTGTTAGTTGTTACATAATATTTTCAAACTGACAATGTCGGTATGCATTCTAGCGGATAAACGAACTATATAAACGACTCAGTTCCTGCCCATTTGACGCACTAAATTATACTTCATAGCGTTAACTGTTAAGCAGAACGGCTGCCAAGGGACCTTTCTGTCACGCAACAAGCATGGCATTATTCCCTAATATACTTTCTTCTTCTCTCACGCGCACACACATGAAAACACATACAACGTTATTGTGTGGGTGTGTCTGCAGTCTAACCTAGGCAGAAGATGACCAAGCTGAAAGTCCACAATACGCACGGTGACAGGTAGCTAAGCTACACACTATTCCAATCGTGTCTTAAAAAGTCTGCCTTGGGATATAATATACACAAATCAGTACTAACATAAAAGGCTGTTAATTTATATATATAACAATTTTAATGTATGCACTTCAAGAGGATAATATTGTTTCAGCGTTTTTGATGGTTCTGCAAAAGTTTCGTCGGTTAGACTTACTACCTGAAAAGCTTCAACTGAAGTTAAGGTAGATAATTACCAATTTGGCATAACAACAACCGAATGAACATTAATATATTAACCGGGTATCGAATAACAAACACATCGCTAGTACATATCTGCATACAAAGTTACCTTAGTAAACTAGGTGGTAACATTTGGGCTTCGGGTGCTGCTTCTATCAAACTTTGCCATGTATTTGTTGAGTTTGGAATCACAAAGCCAAATTCAAAGTACCATTCTGCAACAATTCACAACAAAGTTACGAGCAAACAAACAATTAAACACACAAAATTAGGCTACATAAATACTGCCGAAATAATCTATAACCTACCTAGACAAACTGTGAAATGAAGAGGGCCCCAAAAGTCTGAGTAGATGTGGGTAACAATCCACTGTTTTCAAAAATGTCGCTTAAGGGGGTAGTGTCGCGAAAGCAGTCGATTTTGGGCGACTAGAAAACTTTTTCAGTGAAAGATAGGTCATTGTTCTTTATATATTCTAAAAATATGTTTCAAGGCAAATAATTTTGCTAAGTTTCAGCAAAATTGATGCAGCATACAGTTAGCAGTGAAGTCGCAAAGTGGGAAAAATGACGTTTTGAAAACCTATTCACATTGGTTAAATTCGTCACAATTATAAAACTTTTTGTTTAGATTGTTTTCACAGAGTAAAAGCACATATGTTCTAGTTTATGCACACAAAATTTAGTGCAAATTGCTTGAGTGGTTGCGGAGTAATACCTGTTTGAACTGTGAAACTGTGCGTAAACTGTGAAGTACTCACATCAATAATGATAAATTGTAAAAAATCTAGAAGCTTATTTTGAAATCTAAAGAAAAACGAACCTTTATTTTTTTATATTTCTTATTTGTGACAAAAAATTGTGCGTCAAAACATTACATGTACTTCACAAGCTGGCCAATCTGATATCTGGCTTGACTTTTATGTCTCTATTGTGTGATGTCTGGCTTACAAATAGTGATTGGTTCAAAATATTTGTAGATATTGGTAGTTTAGTGTCTGACAGTATTTATTTGACACCATATAGCATTTTACTAGTATCTCAGTGAACGTACAATTTCAAAGCAAAAAGCTCTCTTTTTGCAACCTATGAGCAAAACTGCTTTGGCGACACTACCACCTTAACAAAGGATACTTACGGTTGATCAGAAGTGTACATAAAATTTGGAGTGAGAGCCCTCCCTAAATCTTTATCCCGTAAAGTATTATAGTTTTAGACTCCTAAAAATTTCCAGTCTGTAAGGTAAAATTAGTCACGTCAACGAAGCGGCTGACATGGAAATTTCTCAGTCAAAGTTCCAGGGCTCTCTATTGAGAAACCTACAAAACAAAATTTGGAATTTCTCGTCTAAATTTTGTCAACAAGGGAAGTATCGAAGTACCAGAAAACCTCCTTTGGTCGAGCCACAAAAAAGCAGAACCCTTCTTTGAAGTTTCAATCGCAAAAAAATATCGAGAGATTGAAACATCACATCCCCTGGTGTCGTGTGTCATGTAAAAAAGGGTTGCCAGGAGCACAATTAGTAAGCTTAATGTGTGTTCGGAAACTTGCACGACACGCGAGACAGGACCGAAAGATATCGATACGCCAAACCGAGAGATCATTTCGCCCGCCTCAGCCAATCAGCCACGACGACGAAACTTGGAAGTTCTATTAATTTTAAGAAGTGTCTTAATATATAGTTAAAACTAAGATTCGGTCTTCAGATATTGTTATCTTGACCATCCACACGGCATTTATATTACTGGTTAATAGATGAAAAACACTATTTCAATAATAGTTAAACCCTTCCTTTTTAAAACCAAGCTGCAACTATCCTCTATAACTGACTGTTAATAGTTACCTCACCTTCAATAACTTGATCTTTCAAATAAACTTTCTGCTCCAATCTAAACTTTTCCATCTGCTCGGCGGAAGTAAAATTGATTTCTCGACTGACAGCTCTGCATTTTAGTATCCTCTTGGGGACGCGTGCTGAAACCAAAGACGTTTAATATAAACAGAGGTGCGAGAAAAGAAATCCTAATTTCAGATTAACTACATAAAATATCCGTTCAGATTGAGCATTTCGATTTTTAGGCCATATTTTGTCAAATGGAGACTTATCGAAAGTTTTTTCCGCCCGGACCATAAAAACCGAAGGGTGGACCCTTGTGTAAAATTTCAGTCGGAAAAACATTTCGGGGGGATTCCCCCCTTTCACCCCTTCTCCTGGCTACGCCCCTGTCGCTGACCGGCTGACAGCATTTTATTTTTTATTTTGAATCACCTGATAATGACTTTCAGTTACAACAAAAGAAATGTAACTTTGTATGAACGAAATGTAAAATTTTCAATTTAGGGTTACCATACCACGCTAACGTATAAAAAGACTTTTAAAGTTATATCGAAAAAAGTAAACTAACCTTCGTGTTCAACATTAGGCACTGATCTGAAAAAAATTAAAGTATAATTTGCATGTACAAAATACTTAACAGCATAACAAAATAGTGAAACAAACAAAACAAGCGTGTATAAGTGCGACTCTCTTGAAAGCACTGAGTGAATAGTCCCCATGTTTACCTACCAAAAGGACGAGCAAATCACTAAACCATAAGTTCTTGGTTTTATTTAGCTCAGTTGAAATTTCTGCAAAACAGAGACTTGGTGTGCGGCAGGTTTGACATTTCAACCAAACATCTATTTCTCACCATCGCTGTTGAATGTTGTTGTTGAATGTTGAATGAGTCATACACATAAAATTATTCAAGATAAGATTCAATCCGAATTTTGAGGACCGTCCCCAGTACCTCCTGGTTATTCAAAAATACCTCAAAGTTTGTATATACATTTTTACAAAAAAGTGGTGGCATCTTTTACTCATATCGGTATCTCTCACCCAGGGTTTTTTTTCAAAATCGGCACTGTGTAAATGTTGTGTAAATTAAAAATTTGCTGCGTAAATTAAGGGTATGTTGTGCAAATTTTTAAAAGTGTGTATTTTAGCATTTTTTAGGTAAAAATTGACAGTTTTTTCACGTTAAAAGTAATATTTCGACTTTGAGACTCGAACTACATACGAAAATAAAAAAATATGAGATAATTAAAAATTTTTGCGTTTTTGTCAGTTCAAGTAACCCACACGCCAGGGCAAGCCCCCCCTAAAATTTCGAAAAATCTGAAACAAGCCCTAACCCCCAGCCCCAGGCCGAGACCCCGTGTACATGCATGGTTTACACAGATAGAGAGTTGTTCTATCAGCCAGATCCTACACAATTTTTTCACATCCGGGTGTAAAAGTTTTACAGTAGTTTGAAGTACGACAAGAAATCGCACAGACGGGCTCAGCATGGCTGATTTTTCACTGTCAACTTTCAAGTGCATAAAAACGAATGGTAAAATAAAAAAATCATAAGCCGTTCAAGAGCTGAAACTGAACATTTTTTGTTTTGGGGTCAAAAATTATACTTAATTTTGTTAGGACAAAGAGGTCACAGGCAGCAATCGCCACTTCGCGAATTTTTGTAATTTTTACAACCAAAATAGGCCGTTTCATCAGCTTTTGGGGGGAAATGGGGCTGTGTAAATCAGTGTGTATTTTTATTTTTTGCTGTGTAAATTAGGCGGCCGATGTGTAAATACAACCTATTTTACACAAAAAAAAACCCTGCTCTCACCCCCTCCTCGGCCCCGACACCCGGTTTTGGGGGGTTCTCTTCTTTTTTCCCCCTTTTTTGCTCTTTCCCCTTCTCTTTGTTTCCTGTATATATACAAAATGCACCGATGCATAGATTCTAACAGAGTGTTGGGCTCATCTTCTTTAGGTTCTAATATTATTGGTGAAACTAGACGGTTTCGTTTTCGACTTAAAAATATTGATATATAACTGATTTATTATGACACAATGACGTACACTTTAAAGCCCTTTAAAATGTCCTCTGCTTTGGACGGCATGCTGACGTCAGTGCCCTTTTCACAAAGGCGATGATATCACAAGAACGATGCAAATTGCAGAATCATTCACTGTAACATGACAGCTATAGCGACACACGCAATAGCGTAGCCAGGATTTTAAAAGGGGGGGTTCGAAAAATATTTTTGAATAGTAAGTAAAATATTAAATAACTGTAGAACTGTAGAAAATATTTTTTTTACTAGCAGGATAGTTCCTGTCTGGAACTCGCTTAGTGATGATATTGATTTGATACTGACAGCTCAATTGAAAGTTTCAAGTCAAAAATTGAAAAGTTAAGTTGAGTCATTTCTAAACTATTCTTTCGACTAACTAAGACTTTCGTTCAGTCATGATCTTTTGCCCCTTTATTTATTTCTTTTTGACAAAGATATGTAGTATATATATATATATATATATATATATATATATATAATATATATATATATATATATATATAATATATATATATATACCTGTACGAACGAATAACATATGTGTTCACAAGTAAGCTTCTTTTGATGATGGCTACACGTATTATATAGTTCATTTGTTTTTGGGTGTCACTTAAATGGCCACAAACGGCCACGTGCAATGTTTCAATTTTGGTGAGCAAAATTTCAAAATCTTGAGCATTTGCCCCGTATTTTGCCCAAAAAAACCCTGGTCTGATGTGACGTTCCCATCTTGTTTTTAATTTTCCTGTCGGAAAAAAATTTATGATGCGTCTCCAGTTGACCAAATTCGGCCTAAACAGTTAAAAAATTTCCATTTTTTCTGGGGGCTGCCGCCGGCAGACCCCTGCAACCTGTGACTCACTGATCTTGCGTTTGCACTGCGAATTGAATAGTATTAAAATTACTGTACCTAAATACCTAAATAAATGTTAAAAGGGTATTTTAACCCATTACAAGAAAGTCATTCTCCGAAATTTTTTTCTGGGTATATATACGCCACTGACAGTGAATTTATTAAATGGATTAAATGACGCTACGGATTAAATGACTACATAAATGACCACAAACTACGTTTTGTTATGTAAACCTTTCGCTAAAATATGTAAAAAAATCTTTGGTTCTGGCCTAGGAGCTGCCGCCCCCGGACCCCTGCAGCAGTGTGACAGTGATTTTGCATTTTATTTTTGTGTCGAAATTGCAAAAAATTGTGTCGAAAATGCAAAAAAGTCTATATATATATATATATATTTCATTCCATTACAAAAACTGGAAAAGTAATTCCTTCGAAATTTTTTCTGGGTACGTCAATGCGTACCTGCACAGAAAATGATGTCCATTTACGACACATATATTCTTGACCCAGTCTGTGCTCAAGTGGACCCAACGAAAATTAACCTGACCCAACATGGACCCATTGTCGATTTTGAAAAAAAACCCTGCTGTTTTTTGCGTGTGTTAACCGCTAGTTTGTTTATTTTGGTGAATGGTGAGTATATAAATCTTCTTCTACTTCTTCTTAATAGTATAGTAAATAGGGATGGAAGTCTCAGTTTTTTTTTGAGACCGAGATCACGAAACCGAGACTACCGAGACCGAGACCAAATTCCGAGACAAAAAAAACCGAGACTTTGGGTCATTTTTTGCCATTTTTTACCTTTTTATATGATGACTTTTTACAAATTTACAAGACCTTGGTCAGACACCTTATGTATATAGATATAACAGCTATATACTATCACTGTTTGGCTAGAATTTAGTTAAAAATCGCTTCGATTTTATTGGTCTTAACCAATGTTCTGCTAAAATACACCTACAGTACTGTGCAAAAAAAGTTCCCTGTTCGTCGGCGTACGACGAGCTTCGTCGTTCGCGAAAAGTGACGAACGGTGGCCGGAAGGTGACGAACGGTGGCCGGAAAGTGACGAACAAAACATTTGGGTTAAATCAGGGTTAAATGCAGTTGGGGGGGGGAAATAGTCGACCTATTTTTTTGAGTAGAACATCTTGGGGGAAGCATTTTTGCATCAAGAACCCGTATTTCATTTCTTGGATTTACTGAGATACGACCCCCCCCCCGAAATCTGAACCCTCAGTGAGGGACGTTTTCGCAATTTTTTTCCGAAGCTCTTGTTTTTTCTGTTCTAAATGTGTCAAAATGGTATCAGATTATTGGTTACAATGTTTTAGAATCAAAACAAAGGCTCTTTGACCGGGCTCCTGCCGAAAAATTGGTCAAATTTGCCAGAAACGTCCAATTTTTGACCAAATTCAAACTTGGCCTTAATTTAGGCTTGGGCTTAGGCTTAGGGCTTAGGCTTAGTATGGGGCTAGGAATCAAAATTTTCAGGAAAAATCCTGCCAGCTTAGCCTAGAGAATCCTGCCAACTGAGCCTAGACGATGCCTTAAAACATCATAACGCATTCAAAACTATCCAAAAACAAATATTATAGCCATTTTTGGCTTCGAACTTTGGCCTACGTTCACTTCCAAAAACACTGAAAATGCAATTTTCAAGGGGTCATAGCTCAAAAAATCCAAATTTGCGGATAGGGGTTCTATTACAAAAAATGCTTCCCTCAAGGTGCTTTACTCCAAAAAATAGGTCCACTATCCCCCCCCCCCAACTGCACTTGATCCGGTGTTTTTGGTGGGTTTAAATTGGTTCTTCCAGCCTTTTTTGAGTTTTTTTACTATGCTTTTCTGATTGTTTGATAGTGCGATGTGAGTATTTTTAGATTTTTTAAACTTTCTCAAAATACGATCTATTTTTTTCTAGCTTTTTCTTGTTTTCTGACTTTTTTCGGCTTTTACTAAATCGTTTTGTAACGCTCAAGGTGGCGCTCCTGAAATGTGGGTTTTGGCCATTATTTTGAAAACGCGCAAAAATAAACATGCATCGTAAGAAGTTGATCAGAAGTGAATTTCCTTCAATTTGATGTACATATAACATAAAACTTTTTTGAACATTTTTGAGCAAATTTCGTCAAGAAAAATACATTTTCACGAAAATGCCTTCACAAGCCAGCGCATTTACACGTATGTAATGAATTTGAAAGGCTGAAAAACACTAGCAGTTGTGTTTTACTGAAACGTAATTAAAAATTTTTTGTGTTTTATTGAGTGTGGTATAATTTTTTGTGAACTAACGCAATACTTTCTGCATGAGATAGAAATATAGTGCGTGTGAATACAAACGCAGATTTTCGGCTTGTGATTGAAATCGATTGAAACAAACAAACAAACAAACAAATTTGAAACCGAAACCACGGCTTGGCTCAGCAAAAAAAGTTAAAATTTGGCACATAAATGCACCTTGTCATCTTCGAGCGGTCGCAAAATTTGATTTTTGGCAAATTGATAGTATCTAAAAAATTTCGCCAAATTTATGTTTTTCAAAAATCGCGATTTTAGTGATTTTCGATATATCAATCATATTCTTCAAAAATGACTTTTTGCGACCGACAGATCACGTTGAGACGAGCAAAATGAGCTATTGATTGTGCAACAGCTACTTACTTGCGAAGAGAAATCGCAAGCAGAAATTCCACTCACGTTTGGTCTACAGTGAATGCTAATTTGTATCAATCAACTTCATTTTTTGTATTTAGGCATACTTTTACACCAGCTTGCCATTGTGTATCTAAAATTGGCCCCAAACTGCCGTTTTTTGAAAAGTCACATTTCAGGAGCGCCACCGTAAATGTTATAATGTAATAAAACAGGGTTAACGAGCCCCCTGATTGATACAGGTTTTAATCTTTGGTTGTAGCTGCAAGAAGTGAGCTACTGGTTGATTTGAGTACGTAGTTTGGCGATCAGACGTGGCGCAGAATGAGGCCACACTCTCAGGCGGAATCCCCGTTTTGCTTATTTGCCAAAACCCCAATTTCCCCCTGTGTCCGCACGAGAGCGCCTGATTCAGTTAATCGTCAAGTGTGTAAGTCCTAAGTTTCCCCCCTGAAGTGTAGTACGAGTTTAGCATAGAAGGAAGTAGTAATAATTGTGGAATAATACGTAATAATGTCCTAAGCCAGTATCCGTCCCCCTTTCCCTTGTGCTCCCTGTTTATAATTGAAGCCGTTTGTCGTAATAATTGCCCCTGTATTCGTAATAATTATTGGTATTGTTTTATGTCCGTATTGTCTGAGGGTCGTGAGTTTTAATCAGTACTTAAGCAGTGATTGGAAAGCCCCCCTAAGAATGTAGAAGCTAGCCGGATAGTTGTTTGTAAACAATATCTGGGCTAAGCATTAGCCCAGATATTGGCGAGCTAGCTGGAAGCTAGAAAAACAGTAATTAGCGAAGTTCAGCGGTTTATAATAAAGTAATCTTTTGGTTTTGTGGAACGTGAATTATAAAGAATTGTAGAGAATGGAGTAGAGAATAATTATGGAAAGTTTGAAGTTATTCGGAATTACGTAGCTGAAGTTATTCGAAGTTACATTGTGAAGTTTAGTCAAATTTGAGCTGAATCATAGGGGTAAAAAGAACAGTTTTGGACCCTATTTTTATAATGTTATAATTCAGTAATTAGTAATTGTAATCTAGTCATGTTTGGTATTATTTGACTTGTCTTTTAGTAATCTATATTATGGACTCTTTTCTGGACATTTTTGGTATTCGTAACTATGTTTTTGGGAGCAGTAGAAAGTTCTAAGTTTTACCCTGATTTCTGAAGAGGGTTACGGTAGTTTTGAGAATGTGTAGTGTTAATTGGGTCCGCAGCCCAGAAGGAGGTCTAGTACTGAAATATAATTGCATAATAATTACATAACAAGGTCGCACATAACGTTTATCAGTTAGTTCAGTATCATACGTAATTGGTTAAGTTTGAGTTCGTATATGTTCGGTTTTTTAGTATTCCCAATTTCACCCATTTCCCCTTTTCTCCTTTTCCTCTTTTGCTTTCGTAATATTTTGGTAATACTGTTTTTCCTGTTTTGGTACTTGAGTTCTCTGGCCGCCCAAGAAGAAGTGAGATAAATTACAGTACCTGGGGCGACCAGGAATCAAGGGTTATTAAAAAGGAATTAACGTTGAGGTGTGAGGGCCAGCAGCCTTCGACCCCCCAGTCCTCAAGTGGATTTTTGCAAAAGTGTAGGTAGGCGGGCCTAAAAATGGCCGAACGTGATTGGTTAGATTCGGGATCGGTAGATGCCGACAAAGCATTACAAAGGAAAAAGCCGCCACCCAATGGTAGCTAAGTCAGTCGGTCAGAAAGTTTTAGCAGCGGACGGTTGTGTCCGAATCTCTCTTCTGCTCCCCTGCCATTTTCATTGCCCATTATTGCCTGTCCGTGCCTCAGTCTGTATAGCCTGCCTCTTTGAACATTATAATAAATTAATAACCCAAAACCGACTACCCGCGTTCCATTTTTGACTCTGAGCGAGATTTGACTCTGAGCAAGATTGCCCAGTGGGCGTTTACCCTGTTAACTTTGTGCCGCGCATTAAGCGCATTTCCCTTTTAGAGGCCAGTGGGCCACCTATTTTGCCACAGCGCCATTCAGCGCTCCTGTCGCCGACCCCCGGGTCCCTTCAGTCGCCACTCGTACGCATCCGCCGCGTCCGAGCCCCCCTGCCCCCGCGCTCCCTGTGCCCAGTTCGTGCGCTAGCCAGCGCCCGTGCCCCCGCGTGTCGCGTTCTCCCCTCTCGTCCGCGTCCGGTTCAGCCTATTCCGGCCCCGGCTCTCCTCGCGTTCCGCTGTCTTTCCCGTGGTCGCCACGCCCTCCCGTGTCCAGTTCCGCTCGGCCGCGTCCAGGCCGACTCTCGCCCAGTTCCTGCCCCACCGTGCCGCTCCCGTAGTCCGGCGTCAAGGTCGAGCCCCCGAGTCCCGTGCCGTGGTCGTCTCCCCGTCCAGTCCAGTGCCAGTCCCCGTCGCTCCCGTCCAGTCCACTCCCCGAGCCGTCACTCCCCGGTCCGTCAGTTCCTGCCGATCCAGCCCCGGCCGCCGTCAGTCCGTCAGCCAGCTCCAGTCAACCAGCCAGGACTTATCCTGTTACTTACTCCCCACACTGTCCTTAGCTTTATAGTTGTAGCCCCTAGGATGACCCTATAGGACAGATCAGTTGTAGGATAGCCAGTAGACCTGTTGAGCCATTGAGTTGAAACCAGTAGACCAGAGCTGCAGAGTGATCTAGCCTAGACAGGGTCAGGCTAGAAGAGTGCTGATTCCAGAGTAGGTTGTTTTCAGGTCGATTACCGTGTGTCCGTTCCGTGCCAGTCTTGTGTCGTGTCCTTAGCGGTTTCTGAAGTCCAAAGAGTATCATTGTCTATTACGCGCGTTATTTAGGTTGCAGTTCGTAGCTACGATGTGTTGTTAGCATATTTATGCTATCTCTTTCAGGTTACGTATAATCACACGAGTCACATATAATTTTTGGTATTGAGTAGAGTTTCTGAGTGTTAGTCAAAAAGTTAAAGTGAAAGTTTTGTCGCTGAGATAGCATTGGGGAGTTGATCCGTAGTTGTCGCCCGACACCAGAAAAAGCAGGCGTCAGGGTTGAGCTAGGCCTCTGAAACAAGGTATAAGTTCCTAGTTATCCCCGGCCTTTAGTGTCTCCCCGAATCACGACGGGCAGAGCAGAAAAGCTTGTCCGAGCAGTTCAAATCCCCTGGCTGAAACCAGTTGCTCAAGTGAAGGTTTAAGTAGAAGCTATAGGAGAGGCAAACTTTGAGTTATTCACACGTTGAGTATCAGTTAGCGAGAACTTAGTCAAAATTAAAGGGTGTGTTTTTATCAGTGAGAGATCCATTGAAATCTAGGTAAACACGATCGCCATGGAGGTAGTACTGGTAGTGTTTTCATAGTTATACTTGTGTTTACGTACGTTTCGGCGATCGTAAGCATTTTGACTGAGTTAGCCAACAGAGGTACTGAGTTTAACTACGAGGTTGGACTAGGATCCCAGGTGACCTAAGCGGATCTCTGTAGTTTAGTCTTCTGTAGCTACCCGGTTCCCTTTTCGAAGGGTGGAGCCCCGGCAAAATCATTTCTAACCTCTGCTACCCCACTGAGCTGAGTTTGAGTTGAGTAGAGATCCGATATAGTCAGGAAAGTTAGGTAAAGTCAGTGATCTATTGTATTGTCACAGTATAAAGCAATCAGTACCTAAACGTCACACCCTATTCGCAACGTATGTTTTATATTGTTCGTATTGTGCTGTGTTCGTAAGGTGAAGTGATCGTATAGTTCAGTCCGAGTCGAAAGTAGCAGTTCTCGCATAACACAGAGCAGAAAGTTAATTAACCCGATCATAATAGCTTAACCCGTGTAGGCTTTTTCACAATATAATATCATATATATCGGATTACGATGAGACGATCTGCTGATTTTCTACTAACTCAACAAAAATTTTTTTTGAGAACTTTGATATTTGGATCTATTATACGGGCACTGGACTTTGGCGATAAATGCTGTTAAAGTTGCAAATTGGTGAAGTTGAATACATCTGTATCCATACGCTTCTTCTTCCGTCTGCAATCAAGCCAAAGTCAAGCAAAAACGTAGGCGCGGGACCAAAGTTAAACTGTCACCTGCACTGTATATTTGAAAATTCACGTAAAGAAAATCGCTGAACAAATATATAGGGAATATCCACAACTGTCAACTACCAAGGTAATTCTATTGTTCTATTAAATATTTTAACAATCATTGACAACAACCGGATCACTTATCAGTTAAACATCTTGTTAGCACAAGTTATTTTATCTTGTTAGCACAGGTTATGTTAGTAGCTCACAAAAGGCCGGATGGTAAACAATGTTTGGATAAATTTCAGTAGACCATTTAGATATTGCTGTTATCACCATTGGTCTTATTTTATAATTCCATCCTAGGTTTTACAAGTATTTAGAAGTGAACTATGTAAAGGTGAGTGCAGGTTTATATGTGGATGCATGCATGTATGTATGGTTGTATAATTCCTTGGCAGTTGTATTGTAACTTATGCTACGGGTGAACTGTACTAGGACGGCGCACTAAATACTTGGAGCCTCGGAAGGCCGGGAGCCGGGCTAGCGCCATCGAAGCAGGCAACTATGTTATTCAGGTCGTCTCGCCTGGTGAACCATCACTGCTCGCAATCGGTTGACTGAAGGCTGTCTGTCTGGTCGGGAGGACTGTGTGCATGTAATCATGGAGCTGAGTGGGGCTGACCCTTGTAATTGTTGTGAATATCTGTGTCACAAGAATGGGAAAGTGAGAATTTTGTGGCCTCGCAGTGGCTTGATGGAGTTGCTCAGTGGTTCCCTGCGTGATTGTGTTCCGCTGTTCTGTGGACTTGGCACCCCTTATTGGTGATGAGATCTGATGGGGCTGAGGCTTGCGGACTGGTGATCTGAGGTATGAGGGTCCGATCCCCACCAGCTCTAACTTCTTTCAAAAAAATTTTTTTTTTCAAGATTTGGAATTGAGTCCTTCCTGTTTTTGATCGTCACACAGGTACTCTGTGGAGTGATGAGATTTGCTCTCCTGCGTCTATGTGCGCGGGGTGGCCATAATACTTGGCGCTCGCGCCGCGCACTCGGCGTGTCCCCTCGAAGTCGTGCGTGCGTATGCGCGGGTCGCGTTTGTATGTATGTATGTATGTATGTATGTATGTATGTATGTATGTATGTATGTGTGTATGTATGTATGTATGTATGTATGTATCGTTCATTTTTTCGCATCTTGGTGCATATTAGTTATTATTGGCCTGTGTATGAAATTTATTTAAAACAATTTTCTAGTAGTAGCAAGCTCAGTCTTCGGAAAAATTTTTCTTAAGCACCAACCGTTAATATATTTTTTTTTGAGTGAACTGACTGCAAATAACTACAACTTGTTATGCAGATGCAGTCATGTCTGTGCCAGTCTTGGGGTTTCGCAAATGCATCGCCAAATTCTAAAGCTTGCATAAATTTTAGAAAATTATAGAAATAGGGCGGGTCTTAGAATCGGAAATGTCATCTATCGCACACACATCAAGACAACTATTGGATTAGGCAACCTCAGGGTTAGGTAGCGGTGTTATTGTACATTAATTTATTGTATTTTTGTGTTTCTTCCTTTTTTCTGCTGAGTTTAAATTTTGTTTTTTTATATGTTCATTAAAAGCGGGAATAGTATTTTGGGGGTTAGAGATCAGATCAGGGCCTTGGGGTTTTTTAATTTTATTAAGATAAGGTGGGTAGCATTCCACGGGTGAAAACATTTTTCCCAAACCGACTGTAAACCGGGGAGATGAGTGTTTCAAACCGAACCTAAGAATCGTGCAAAAAACGATATTTTCATGTTTTCTTTCTGTGGCCCACATAGTACATACATTAGGGCATTACAATAGACTTCCAGAAGTCTTTATCACAAAAAATGTGCTTCGTCGTTTTCCGGCCAACGTTCGTCATTTTTCGCGAAGGCTCGTCCGCTTTCACCGACGAAGCTGTTTGACGTTGACAATGTGTGTCAAACGTCATTTTTTGGTCTTAGGGCATTACAATAGACTTCCAGAAGTCTTTAACACAAAAAATGTGCTTCGTCATTTTCCGGCCAACGTTCGTCATTTGTCGCGAAGGACGAGCCTCGTCGTATGCCGACGAAAAGGGAACATTTTTTTGCACAGTACTGTACATCGATCGGATCGATCAACGGCTATCTTGCTGCTAATTATCGCCCTCCAAACGTCACGTAATTTTATCATGGTATTATATATATATATATATATATATATATATATATATATATATATATATATATATATATATATATATATATATATATATATATATCAGGGATCGACCGGAACCCTAAAACTACCGGAACCGGAACCGGAACCGGAACCACCTAAAAATACCGGAACCGGAACCGGAACCGGAACCGGAACCGGAACCCCCTTCAAAAAGACACTATATTTTGCAATATTTTCAAAAAATTTTTTGTTTACTTCTACTATTTTTTATATGCAACCCTTCTATACACTTTTGACGACTTTCTATACACTAATTTAGCACTTTAATTCGCACTGCAAAGGCAAGATCAGTGAGCCACAGGTTGCAGGGGTCTGGGGGCGGCACCCCCCAGAAAAAAATAGAGATTTTTTAACTGTTTACGCCGAATTTGGTCAACTAAAAACGTATCAGAAATTTTTTCCGGCAGGAAAATTAAAAATAAATATAAAGCACAAACGATAACAATGGATTAAGCTAGTGTACTGTATATTTAAATTTATTTGTACACGTATAAGTATGCAAGATGTATATATACGCGTACAATACATAATATGTTAAACGCATGAGCTTTGATGAAAGAGAATAATAAAGAAGACGAAGACTAAACTAGCTACAGAGTCGCAAGAGGTTCGCCAGAACAAAATCTGAAGAAATTTTTGTTTTTTAGGCCGATTGTGGTCAGTTGGAGGCCTATCGGAAAATTTTCATGGACGAACAACACAAAATTAAAAGCAAAATCCTTTGTCAGAGAATTAGTGGTTCCGGTTCCGGTTCCGGTACTTTTAAAATACCGGAACCGGAACCGGAACCGGAACCAAAAAGTACCGGAACCGGAACCGGAACCGGAACCAAAAAGTACCGGAACCGGAACCGGAACCGGAACTCCGGTCGATCCCTGATATATATATATATATGTATGTATATATATCTATATATATATATATATATATATATAGTAACTAAACCGAGTCATAAAATTAAGTATGCACTTGTATGTACAGTAACGATTCGGTTGCCTTGGCAACTCTTAACGCCAGTCAAAGAGGTCGATCAATTTTGTCCTTTGACGTTTTGACTAATTATCATCTGACCCCATCCATGTAGTTAACCTTGAAAGACAAAATACTTAAATTTGGGCTAAAATTCCAAGGTCGCTCTTACGAAGCTACTGTTTCTAAACCCTGACTCAACGTCCTACGAACGTGTTGCCCTACTTGCATGGCATGCATAATATATAATTTCATTACAAAATTTTGCTTGATTCGTTAGGAATTTAGTCTATTTTTTTGTAGGTACATCGTACATACATTGATTGCAGCTGAATTAAAATATTAAACGTACGTAGAACCTGCGTGGATGTTCATCCTAGTGGTTCAAATACAAAAAATAACTGTATTTGTGAATGTCTACGTATGCTTTTTGTGGGATTTCATATGCAGTTTTGATTATGTAAATTTTAAAAATCATCCAAATTTAGCAGCTTCAGTGCACAACCAACATTGGAAAACCACATTCAACAAAATAAGCTACTGTGCTGCAAAGTAATCAAATTAAAAAGATAACTTAACAGTCATGATTTTCACTCTTACATAAAATTATACCAACTTTTTTTAAGATTAAAATTCGTGCAAGAAACTTTGTGGTTTAGCACAACAACGCATGAATGGGTATATTTACAGAATTTCACTTGAACTGCGGCAGTGGCATTTTCAAGTTCAGCATCATTAATTGTGACTGAGGAGTTCGCATGGAGAGTTGTAGACAAAAATTGCGCATAAAAAGCTTCAGCCTTCAGGGAAGGGTCCTGCCACGCATTTGCTGACAAAATCTGAAATACATAAATGAATCAATAAAAGCATAATACTAAAATAACAATAGTAAAAGTAAAATAGAAGTAGATTCATTATGATAATATTACTTTTTCAATAGTTAAGAGGGCTTTTCATTTACAAAATATGTTCAAAAGTATGATTAATGGGAAAACGGGCCCAAATGCGGTTTATCTAAACATTAGCAATTACCAAATACCAATTAGGTTCCTTGGTTTTTGAAACTGAAACATTAAGGCCTAGTCAAAGTTAACCAAAAAAGTTGTTAACTGGTTAAATGAACAAGCTTTATTCTCATAGGGCTATAATAACATGTTTGGCGCAGTTCGGGAGTAATGGCGCCGGATTCTTGAAAAGGTGCCGTATGTAGGACTTGGGCTTTACTGGGATTAAAATCCAACCGTCGCGGGAAAAAACCACAGGCGCAGAAACTACATTAATATGAGATGGGAACAAACGATGCTACCACGACATCAACAAGTTAACATTGAAATGCGGCGGCTGGCGTTACAGACAAAGTCTGACAAAAAATTGCTGAACATTGAGACAAAAATGATGACCTGGTTTTGTGACACTCGCTGTACTCTTGATGCTCGCAATTCGTTCTTTTCGTAATGAAATCAAGCGTTTCTTTTTGTCTCAGGGTCCAGCAACTTTTTGTCAGACTTGAGAAAAAAGTGTGGAGTAACTGACCCGAAATTTTAATGTTGCCATCACCATCTTCTAGGCCCATGAGAATTTCGTCAGTTTCATCGGCAGATAGTCGTTCGCCTAAATTTTGTTAACTCAACAAATTTTAGTTTTAATTAAATTATTTAGTTTTATTATTATTTTTATGTAAGCTAAGTTTATGATTAGTTTTTTGTAGATAGGTTTACAAACGACAAGTTGGTCTGCACAGTATTGAAACAATAGTTAGCTCGAAGTGAGATAAGTCTCCTTTTGATTCTTTACAATTTCACATTCTTATGTAGTACTAACAATTACAGTACCGACCAAAATTGCTTGCTGCGGACATCGGAGTCAAGCGGAGTCAGCATCAGTTGATTCTGGAGTCATAGTATATATGTAGAATAGAATTACGTTAACTCAAAGTGACTCCAACTCCGGTCAAAGTACACCCATAGAATTCGAATAAAAATACTTTGACTCCGCAATCAAGGGACTCCGACACCTCTTTGACTCCGCAGTCTGCAGCAAGTAATTTTGGTCGGTACTGTAGTTAATTACCTAATCCCATGAGAGTAGCTTTGAGCTCAGCGGCAAATATTTTGCCCTTTTCGTCTTTGTCAAATATTTTGAGGCATTCTGTGTAGTCGTTAGCCGTCCCCGCGGATTGGCACTCTTTGTCTTTGCTCAGCTGCTCGTAGATGGGATATGCTTCTTCAAACGTCAGCCTCTTTTCGCCTAAAAGTATACATAAATACCATACATGAATAAATATAAAAATATGATATATGACTAAATATATACATATATGTACATTTACATAAATGTTTTAGTAGAGATATATTGGGTGATAATAACATACTTATTTACTGACCTAAATGGACTGGACTTGTTATGGTAAAAAGTTCAGAAATTGTTGTAGCAACAAGTAAGAATATAAACCCTGCTTAATTTTTGCAATAACATAGGTACCGTACCTGCTGGTACGAACAAGACTTTTTGTAGGAAATTAGAATTAGTCACCGACTGATATTAGTTGAAATAGACAACTTCCGCAAAACATTTTCAACTTTTCACACTTGTCCTTAAGAACATTCGGACAGGGACAAGAAAAATGTTAGGTCATCTACATATATAATGTGCAACTGACTGAATTGTTTCGTCGATTTTTTGTATACACTTTTGTATACATTTTTTGTATACATTTAAATAATTTCATTTGGCGGCAAAAATTCTTAAAAACTAGTTAAGCACAAAATTGTATGGTCATGGTCAGAAGTAAAACTAATGTCAAGCGAGGGTCAAACAAGTATGAACAGGGCTTCACGACAGTTTTTTTAATCGAAGTTTGTCCAATCTGTTTCTATTTCGACTCAGTTGACGTCTCCTAATCCAATGTGCAGGAAATATGCCATGTTTGCTTGTAGAAGTTGAACTTTATGAATTGAACCCCAGTGAGTGATACCGATCGTATGTAACAACTGTCATTGAAATGGAAGCCACATTCACTCAGCATTGATGTACTAAAGTGGGTTCTGCAGAGTCTGTGCGCTTGTTGGCGGCTTCAGTTGTTGTCGATGGGGTCCAAAGCAATGATCTACTTTTTTTCAAACAAAGAATTAGCATAGGTAGTGTCTCGCTCTTCTTCTTCAAGAGACATATGTAGGGCCTATTCCTTTACCTGACTAAAGGGTTAATGATAATCAGACTAAACGGTTTAAAAATTAAGCTGAAAAATGCCATTCCAAAAACTCCGGATTAAACGGACTTAACTTTTAGCGCGCTGCTTTTTAATCGGACTAAACGGACTTAACTATGCACGCTAATGTTAAGCCTGTATGTTAAATCCGTTTAGTCCAGTGGTAGTTTTGGAACGGGATCAGACTAAAATTAAGCCACGAACTTATTTTAACTCGTTAGTCCTTTTAACAAAAACTTTTAACAGATTTGCCATTCCAAAACCTCGGACTAAAATAAGTCCAGTCCGTTTAATCCGGTAAAGGAATTAAGCCCATAAGTATAAAGCTGTTGGCTGGGATTTGATCCGCCGCCACAGACTCTGCCTACTTCCCAGTGACAACCTTGTCACAGGAATGTCACGTATAACCGCTAGGCCACCGGCTCGCTTCTTTCGGATGCCTAAGGCATCCTCGTGAAGTAAATGATTCTGTGAAACACAAACCCAACAGGTTTCAATAGCATGAGGTAGTGTTAAATGGTGCTCTGAAGCAACATTATGAATGAAAGGGTTAAGGGTATATTTCGCGGATAAGCGTTCACAGACACTGTATTTTTTACCCCCCACCCATCGCTATTTGCGCTATATACGCACTGCAGAGCACACCTTTCTTGTATTCCTGGCCCAGGGCTTTGATGAGTTTGGCTTGCGATGGCTTCACTCCGAGCGCTCGAACAAACGCGCCGACCTGAGTTGCATCCACTTTTCCATCGCCTTCGTCATCGAACAGGTCGAACGTCTCCTTGTGCTCTGAAAAAACAATAAAAACAATAAAGTGATGAATGAAAAATAGTTTAAAAAACAATTGACTAATTGAATTTTAGAACGAATATGCATCGGTGTCTTTGGAGTAACATACAGTACCGACCAAAATTACTTGTGGCAGACTCCGGAGTCAAAGCGGAGTCGGAGTCGCTTAATTCTGAAGTCAAAGTATACAGTTATGTATTACCTCGACTCTAGAATAGCTTTGACTTTGGACTACGGAGTCTGATAGCAAGTTATTTTGATCGGTACTGTAAGTTTGCAGAGAAGTTGTAGATTATTATTGTTATTATTGGAGATACAAGAAAAACTCAATTCACAAAGTACATAGTATAGTACAAAAATAATAAGCTACTAATATATTTAATCGCCATAGTCGCACAAAATTTACATTATTGTAATATAAATAGTGAGCATAAAGTTAAGTTTTCAAAAATTTCAAAAATATTAGCTAATAGAGTTTGATTCATACTTACAAATGATTTTTTTGTTTTGCAAAATTGCATAAAAATCACGCCAAAAAGGATGACAAAAGTGACAAGTTTTCTCATCTGCTATTGAGCAGACGAAGCAAAATGAGAATGAAGACATACTAAAGTTTTAAACAGTACTAAAGCTCAATGTTCTAAACAGTTAGGTATTTTTTAAGTAACCAAGCCTTATTAAGTATTACTATAATAAGTAGTAATGGCAGTTACTTACCCTCCTTTGACGGCTAAAACAAAAAAAAAACAGAATTTATTAAGACAACAAGTTTAAACGTTAAAAACGCATTTAGTGATTATTTAGTGATAGTGATAATTATTTTAATTATTTTCTATTTTTGTTATGTATATATTAGTCTAAAGAAATTTTACAGCCAGTAATGGGATCCAACTACTTAGAATTAACTTTATTACAAATCATCCGTTCATGAACACGTTTAAGTTCAAGTTCAAGTTCAAGTAAAGTTCAAGATAAAAGTTCCCTGATAAATAGATAAACTTTTATCTCATCAATTCTTCTCATGATAATATTTTGTACATACTTGTGTGCTAAAATAAACTCTTAACTTTAATCCTTTCAGGACGGCAGACAAAAGTGTTTGTATAGGTATATCCGTTCAGCAAAACTGTTTTGCCAGGCGTAATAGTTAATATGTCATATCTTAAACTTTGTCTTATGTATCCATGTTTTTATCGTGTTATTGTTAAACTATTTTTTAATGTTTTAAACCTAAGCACCAAAACTGTCTTTGACCCTGTCCCTACGTTCTTTTTTACACAGGGCTTTCTTGATAATCAAACAAAGTTGTGATCAAATCAAGTTGCTGTCAATTTTTCAGTTAAGTTTCAGTTCAGTCCACTTAGTGCGACTAAAAAATTATTGAATGGAGAGACATTTTTTATGGGTTCTAACTCAATTAATCGGATCAAACTCAATCAACCACCGCCTTTAATCCAGTAAAACTGATTTCCTGTTTGAACAGATTAGTTAATTTTTTAAAACGCTTTTATAGTAGTACATACCCGTGATACTTTTTTATTAACCGGTAAGTCAATTTAAATCAATACCATATTAGTTACATAGGAAATGATTATTAATATTTAATACACTATAACAAATGTGGAATCCACCTAATAAACATAACACTATTAAGTACTAAAAGAAACACAATTAATTAAGAATTAATAAATATAAATCAGCATAAAGCAAAAAAAGCATACGTACCATAACAACAAAATCCTCCCGACGTCCTCGCCTAATAGGAATGCACTAACGCCACGCTGTCAGAGGGTTTGCAATAGTTCAAAGTCAGCAGTCAGTCAGTTTGCAGCGCTGCAAAGTTGATTGCAAGTTTTGCCGGTGCAGCGAATAGCGTGCGAGAGCCTAGAACAGGCTGGGCTCTTTTTAAAATAAACCCCCACTCGGAGTTAGTTTCCCAACCGTACTGCCGTATGTGTTATGTGCGCATACGTGTGAGATCATGCTCTGATCTAGGGGGTGCCTTTTGGGTCACGTGTTCCTTAGAGGCGAACTATTTTGGCAATTCGAGCCAAATTTACCTAATACTTGAGGTTTCGGTTGCTTTTTTTCAGATTTGTAAGTAAATTAACTTAATGTATTGTCAAAATTTGTAAACGCACCCCCCTCTTATTTGTATATACGTGTGTTGAGGCTAGAAAACTAGCTATAACACAGAAGCAATCCCCCAAAATTTAGCATTTTGTTTAACAGTTTCTAGCTATTTCTTTGCAGAGAAAACTTGTCTGACAGTTAGCTAGAACTTAGCATAGTTTCTTGCATAGTAGCCGCTAAGTTAAAATGTTTTAGGGGGGTTTAGATATTTACAACAATTTTTTACACTTTAAATACGCTTAGACGCTAATTTTTGTCAAAAATACGGCTAAAACACGCGTTATCATGGTTAAAATGGTTTATTAAGGTTTACCAAAAGTTATTTATTGCAAAAAATGACAAAAAACCCACTCAAACCGCTCTAAATTCGGTGAGGCAAAAACTATGAAGCAGATCAACTTCGAAGAGAAGCGAATATTTGCTTTTTTGCAATTGTGACTTATAATATACGTACTTTCTGGGAAAAACTGCAGCAATTAGGATGCTCAGCGTAAAACAATTGATTAGGATTTACCGTTGCTTAATTTGTAATCTTTCGTTTTGTTATAATCGTGCTAGTGGTTTGACAGAAAAGCAAGTCATAGTCGCACTTATAAGGACTATTCTTTCCCTAACCTAACCACTCGACCACACAGATCTGTTCTGATTGCTCATACAAGCATTAATCATTACCTTAATTCTATGTATTTGTCATCGACAATACAGTATTGCCTTCTTCCAGTCGGACACAACAACAAACAAAGTTCAATTGGCAGAATATAGTTTTATCAGTAAACATGCTGTTCAGAGATTAAGCTTCACTTAATAAATAACAAGCATGTACTTTCCAAGTTCTAATTGCGAGAGATATTGACTGAGATTTTTCGTTTAAATTGTCGCAAAATTTTTATGGAAAATATGTTATTTTAATTGAGAAAGGACAGTTTCCCTTGCCCAACAGGTTTACGATGGCCAATGTACTTATATGGGAATGCTTGATAACTTCCTGAACAATCGAAGGTGCTATACGCTTTAACATATTTGCGCTAAAGCGCTTTTTGTTAGTGCAATTTGCGCTATAACCGCTATCGAAGGTGATAAGGTGATACATGCGGTATATATTAAAATGCATGAACCTCTTACAACAAAATGGCCTGAGGGGATTTGAGCCAGCCACAACCAGGTTACTAGTGTGGGGGGACGGGGTAGGAAAGGAGGGGGGTATGTGGGGAAGTGTGTATAGCGCAAATAGCGGAAGGGGTGTGGGGGTGATTTTAGGTAGCTGAACACAATAATAATGCCAGATTAATGCTTAGACATATACCACATAGACAACAATGCTTAGATATAATTCTTAGAGAATTAATGATAATAATGCTTAGACATATACCAAAAACCTGCTTGTTTAGTTAGGGCCATAGTTTTTATATTCCACCAATTCACCTCATCCTATATTCCATTTACAGCAAACAATGTGTTAACATTGAGTTCAGTGTTTATCATTACTTAACAACGCTATCAAAACACATTAAATACGAACGTCTAATGTACTGAAGCTTTCAGGGGTTTAGTATTCTGACGTACATGTGTACCTACGCTTTACAATAGGCAGCGAGAGGAATGTCTCACTCGTTTTCTAATTGTACATACTTGGTAACATTGTCAATAAATAGAGGGGTGATTCTACCAAAGAAAGACAGCATCCTCATCAGAATGACCCAAGTGGGATTCAAACCACCCATCTCTGGGTCTGCAAATCAGCGCTCCAATCACTTGAGCTACTGGGCCGATGATGAGCCCTTTAAGTACATACAGACTCTAGGGGGCCTATCTTACTTCACAACATAATTGTCTTTAATACCACTGGAAGTGAACTGACCCTGTTTTCGCAGTCATTTTTCATCAAAAGTGTTAGAAGCAGAAAGTGAGACATAGCGTTCAAGAAATATGGTATTTCTCCTATTGGGGTTACTTTTCGAATTCGTTAAAAATGGACAAATGCTTAGAATGGTTAGAATGTTCACAGCTTTTTCTGTAAGTCTATTAACTAATGGTGGCTTTTCGAAAATGGACTGACAAAAAAGTCTTCTAGACTAAAAAACTTTAATTTTCAGACACTTTCACTGAGAAAGTACCGATAACAGGATTCTAAGCTTAGCATTTTGAGAATGTAGTTTTGTTTTTCTGCAAGCTACATAAGACTTTTTTGACGCTTTCTAAGGACTACTGACTGCGCTATGGCTTCTTTTGAACGAGACTCCCACCCATTTATTTAATTTTCATGAACACTGTGGCTTCATTATAAATCCTGCAAAATATTGTCGTTTAGAACCTATTTTTGCTAACTCAGTCGGGCTAAATACATAGCTTAAAAATGTGCTTAAAAAGAGCAATCTTATTTTATCGTTCTATGGTAATCCTCTAAAAAAATGACGATTTATTATGCTCAAAAGTTGAAAATTACATTTTAAAAAAACGAGGTATTAGCCCTACCATTGACAATATATAGACCATAACCACAATACATTTTATGTATGCAAGCTTATAGTCTATACCTCCCATGTATGTTAGGGTATTTCATGTATAACAGGAATTTGTTAACATAATTGCACTTTTTTTACCAAGTTACACAGAGTTGGATTTCATTTCATTATTGATATAATTAGTTTTGCAATTCATGTTACATTGCTGAAACGGTTGTATACTGTGTCACCACCGCTGGCATGCGCAATGTATATACACACACATTGTCCGTTCGGCCTACTATTTCTAGTTTTATTTCATTTGTGTTAACAAAACCTACCCTTTTCAGCTGTATTCATGTTACGTATATATGTTTTAAAAACTCAGTTTTTTAACTGACAGATTTGAACCTTTGAGTTACTTTACTTACTTTGAGTTACTATCTCAGGTTTTTTGCTTTTTTATATATTGGTTTTTTGCTTTTTTATATATTTTTTCATATTTACTGTTGTGTGCAATTATTTTAAAGTGGTAATAACTGTTAATTGGCTTTCTATTTTATTCATGTATTAGTTTTTTGTATCATTTATATTAACAATTTATCAATTAAATTCCTATCTGCAATTTTTTGAACTTAAACTTTAAGTATGCTTGCAAAAAAGTTAATCATTATAATGAATTTGAGTGCTGTGTAAATGTTTGTATTTTACCTTTGTGATTCGTGATGTCGTTGTTTTAGTAAAGTGGTTGACGGTCGTTCGGTGTAACCGTGTAGGTACTGTAAACTAGGCCTGCTCACACGAGGCCACATTTTATAATTAGAATTGTCACACACGCACACTGCTTTCTGCATTGTGTGACAAATACAGCCGGCAGTGTTGAAATAGAATGCACTATGCACCCTTGTGTGAATAGGCCTCAAAAAGCTGTTATAGCTCAGCAGTCATTTTCTTAGCTTCCCATAAGAATTTGTTATCGGTAATTTCTCATTTCTGTCCCACATTGCGTGGTTGGACTTTCTGTTTCTGCCTAGTGGAAACTGGCCTTGAGTGTAGTGGCTGTTTAAGGTGGTAGTTACGTTTTCGCAGCTTTTTTTATTGTTATATTTTGTAGCAATTTCTAAATCAATTTTCAAGCGGTCTTTTGCATATTAACCAATATATTTTTTACAAAATTGCAGTTTTTCAAATGTCGTTAACACTCATAGCTTGCACACCAACTATTTTGCTGAAGCTTATCAGCTCAATTTTATGCATTTTTCTATGCATTTAGTTATTTCTTCGCTGTGGTAACAAATGTCCACATACGGTCAAGTAATTTATACAGATGTCACATTTATGTGTTATGAAAGTGGTAGGTATAATGCTGAACTAAGCGTAGTGATTCAGCATATTTTATCTGTGACCAAAAGTTTGCCCCAAATTTTACGAAAAATTCAAGAAAAGACAGTTTTCATGACTTTGTTGGGCTCTAACGAAAACAAGCTCTTCTGCTGAGTGAGAAGTGGTTACTTTGTTAGTTTAGAGTGTCAATATTCCACAGGAAATATAAAGCGCGGCCATTATTTGCGGCTAAAAGATTTGCAAGTTCTTCGCGCTGCTCACATTTACTGCTGAGTAGCTCAAAGTTTATTTTCAGACAAAATTGCTAAACTACGCAGAAACACGTTTCAAACTAAATATTAAAGTATTATAATGAAATTAAAAAAATTTAGGCAAAAGTCACGTACCTACATGCACTCACAAAATGTGGTCAGCGAGATTTAAACTCCTACCCGCAGATTCAGAGTGAAGAATACTAACCACTAGACCACTGTATTAAAGTCGTTAACACAACCTAATGTGCGTTTACGAACTTCGTAGCTTTAGGTGACAAAATACGAATGTCACAAATAGGAACATGAGTGTCGACATCGGATAGAAGATAGTGCTGATATGCACTGATATCGGAGAATAGAAACATAATCATTTAAAAATTAATTCTAATTTTATGGTCCACATACATAACATGCACGCTTGCATGACATCTTTAATCATCCCTTATGCTGCTGAAACATCTTGTTCATTACGTGTGATACGAGTCTACGTGGAATTTGAAAGATTCAACAGCCCGGTTAGCTCAGTTGGTAGTGATGCGTGCACTACAGAGCATCTGATTATTGATCAGAATGTCGGTGGTTCGATTCCGCCCCGGAGCTAGATGTTTTGCACTCTGCTATGTACGAGATCATGCTAGTTCCGTCGAATTGCATGATGTATGGCAGAACTGAGAGGTACCTGCCCTTCTAGTGTTAATTTACACTAGAAATTCGACCTACCCAGATTAACGTAGGACTCTCAGATTCTGAATATAGTATATACGCGGCCCCCAGGGGGCCGCGTAAAAATATTCAACCTTTTCACTCAATTCGAAAAAGGTATCGGGGAATTTTATTTGACTACCCTCAAGTTTGCTTTCTTTGCGTTCCCATGAACCCGTCAGGATGTTTGTTACTTCAACTAAAATCACTCGTGCTTGGAAATGACAGATTTTTTAAAAATTTTAAACTTAGTTAATTAGGGCTTTCTTGGGGTCATTTAATATTACCAAGAGTACATATTAGGGAAGAGTATGACACTCTTCCCTATCCTAGCTAATCGGCCCGGACGATGCTCCGGCCGAAATAGCCCTTTTACGTCTTGATTTCATGGGGGTACCCCCCTCGTGTCAGCACGTTACCAGCTCACCAAAGAGTTCATGCTGGCGTGTGCTGAAACCAGGGGGGGGGGTACCACCCCCTCAAATCAAGCACCACCGAATTTGCTCTGGCAGTGCGGAGCATCGTTCCGGCCGATTAGCTAGAATTGGGAAGAGTGTCATACTCTTCCCTATTATGTACTCTTGATATTACACTAAGCACAGTTTGTCCTTAACCGCTGAAAAAATGGCTGACAAAAGCGTAAAAAATGTCATTTCCTGAGTTTGAAGAAAATTTGAAATTTTTGAAGGGGTTTATTAAAACTGCCAAGACTTTGGGCTGCTATAACATATACCTACCAAATTTTCCAGATAGAATAGATACATAAGGGACAATATACCTGTAAATTATGGTGTCAAATGGTTATTTGTAATTTGCGATATTGGCTTGAGAATTCAGAATTGGTGTTAAAAAACTTCAAAGTTACGGATCACCTAGAACGACTTACTGAAATATGTCGTATTTTAGCTGAAAATATTTTTAAAAAAAAACGGGTTAGACCTTTTTTGAATGGTGTTTCTGAGTAGCGTAGGAGCCACAAAAAATTACATACAAATTTCCAAGTTTTCAAAAAATACACGAAAAATCTTGTTTTTGAGCCATAAAATAGCCATAAAAGTAAGAATCAATTTCAAACTAAGCTCAAATAATGTTGTCTGCATTTCCAATGTCTGCGTTAAGTTTGATTATGTTAGATCAAGTATTTTTTGAAGTATTGCAAAAACTTCGAAAACGTAACTACCACCTTAAGTAAATTTGAGTCTTCTATGAATATATATACCTCACTCTACATAGTCTATTTTAATACATCTGGTCGACCAGTACCCCAGTGGAATGTCGTGGTTTCAAAGTTTGGAAAACCTCTGTCCTCTGTCTTTCTTGATTTCGTATGTACATTACGTACTCTGATGCGGATTCAGGGCAGAATTTTGGGGTGAAAGAGGGCAGAGCTTATTTTTTTAAAAAATGACTGCATTGTGACGGCAATGCAATGGTTGGCCGGCTAATAACAGCAGCACGAGAGTGCTCGGTGAAGCCGTGGTTTGTGTTGCAACAGTCTGCTTTGTTTTCTTCAGCACTCAATTTTGTATTTTATTTATCATTTTTTGCACATAGCAAGACGTATTTGGAGGTGAGACTTGATTTCCGTCGGCGTCTTCTAAGCCTAACTAAATCCACTACACCGAGACTTTGCTTTTTAGAGGGGTTATCGGCCACTTTTTCCGTGCTTCTCGGAATAGCGTCCAGACTTTGTGGTTTTCTGGGTTTCTTGGATTGCGCCCTTCGTCCCAGCCAAAGGTGTTCGTCCGACTTTGACACCGGGAGCCTGAAGTTTTTCCCAGATTGCTTGCGCTCATGAGTCGCTCCGATGGCTAAGATTTTTTGAGCTTTTGCATCTCCCTTTTTTACCATAACTCTGTGGCGAACTTTTGTCACTTCAGGTTGAGTCTTTCTTGGCAGTGCTTGGGGCTGCACTTTTTTGGCTTTTTGGACCTTTGGCACTGGGAATATCAGATCGTCTAGTTTTCTCTGGCGCCTCCGGGGCTGCTGCTTCACCGCCTGATCTACCGGTCCTGAAACAAACACATTGTCCTTCAAACAGTTATGTTGAAACTACCAACCTAGTTTCTGTTTTCTGTGCAGCATAGGGTTTCATAGCCGTATTTGACAAGAGCACATGATCGGAAGAGCCATGGCCAGATTTATCGAGCAAAGTGGTCGCCGTTTTGTTAGCGAAGAACGGGGCACATTTTCAACGACGAACAATTTCAGCCAGGCCATGACGCGTCCTATCATGCCTTGGCGCCGTTTCCAACGGTACGGTATCCCTTTTTTGTGAACAGCAGTATACTTGAGGGTACGTATCTGTCACTGTTTCTTAAGGAGAGGAGTTTCTCGCTCAGTTCCGTTGTCACGGGTAAATCATCCCCGCCCCAAGAAAAGCATCACAAGGATGATGATGTGCCCTGGCGCCGTATTCTCAAAATTTCCTGAAGGTAAAAATAGGCTAACTTTACCAGCAGCGAAGGTGAAGGTAAAGTCGTATTCTCAGACAATGACTAAAGCCAAATTAGCTGAAATTACCCTTAAAATTCGGGTCAGAAAAGTGCTTTACCTTGTTTCGTAGCCAAAATTATCGTCTTCTGCAAATTTTTAACCAGAACCGTCGACGTTAATTTGATTCCAATTTTAACTTTACTTTAACGTTAATTGTTTCCAATTTTATTTAATTTTACCTTTACCCTGAGAATTAACTTTACCTTCATCTTACCTGTGTGTAAAGTTAGCCTAACTTTACCTGCAGGTCATTTTGAAAATACAGCCCCAGGGGTATTTTATTCGGTGGGATGGATGATTTGCTCCAGCGTACTTTATCCGGCGGGATTAGAGATGGGATCGGTTCCACTGAAACCGGATGGAACCGGAAGCGGAACTGAACCGGCAGCAATTTTGGAACCGGAACTGGCATGGTGCCGATTCTAACCGGTTCCATCATTTTTTTCGGTGGCCATCAATGGTTTTATACAGTTCTGTCTGCACATTTTAGTTTTGCTACCGAACCTGCCATATTTTATATTTTATGTGCAGGCTTTTTATGATGCAGCCAAGTTTTGTGACTAACTTGGTGTCCATGACATTAAAACGGGGTGGGTTAAGTTTCGGATCGAGTCGGCGGGTAGAGGTTCAGCAACCCATAATGTTTGTTAGGTTGTAAATATTACGTAGGCTCAAACTTTCAGCTTTAGTTGAAGCTAAATTCTAAAAACTCCGGCACTCCGGGAATAAAAACAGCAAATCAAACATATTGACCAAAGGCGAATTAAATTTTTTTTGCTTTGAACTCACTGGGTGGACTTCACAAAGGTGGTTTTACTAAACCATGGCTTTACGTCGATTTTATATGATTTGCACATAATTTCATTACAAAAAATAGCCTGATTTGTTAGGATTTGTTGTAGATTGTCTTAAACCATGGTTTTAGCGGAGTTGAAATTAAAAACCTGCAGCACAGCAGGTCTCTGTTTCGCTGAAATTTCAGATGAGCTAAAACCATGGTATACGAAAATCTACGAAATTCGTAAAGAATCAGGCGAATATAAAAACGTACGTAAAATCATGGTTTAGTAAAACCACCTTTGTGAAATCTACATACCCACTGAGTTTTGCAAAATTTGCCCACTTGCACTTAGGCTTGTTTTTCTCGAACAAGTGGTTTTTTAACTATTTTTCAGTAAACTCATAGATTTTGGGCATTTTTCCGTAAACTCATAGGGTGGATTTCAGTAAACATGGTTTTACGTACGTTTTTATATGATATGCACATAATTTTATTACGAAATTGCGCCTGATTCGTTACGAATTTCGTGGATTTTCTAAAACCATGGTTTTAGCGGAGTTGAAATTTAAAACCTGCAGCAGAGCAGGTCTCTGTTTCGCTGAAATTTCAGATGAGCTAAAACCATGGTATACGAAAATCTACAAAATTCGTAACGAATCAGGCGAATATGAAAACGTACGTAAAACCATGGTTTAGTGAAACCACCTTGGTGAAATCCACTCACAGATTTTAGCCATTTTGTCGACAGCTTATTTGGGTAGATGTCGCGTGTAAGCGTGCACGAGCACGAGATTTTACCCCCCCCCACCCCTAGGCGCTATTTGCGCTATATGCGTTACTATAGTTTCCATCTCGAAAACGCGCCCCCCCCACCCCCCTCCGCTATTTGCGCTATACACGCTACAACAGGTGCTATTTTGTGCTATTGGCTAACTTATTGAGTAGGCGCCCACCCCCCCCCCCTCCCCCCCCGGTTGTTGGGTTTGTAGGGCTTTCCATCCCTTGCTCCTATTAGTCAAAATTGTAGGCAATTACCCAACATAACCTTCCATTCTTCGCTCCTATTGGTTACGCAAAATGAAACCCCAGAAGGGTAAAAAGATTCATAAATAAATAAAAAGATTTGTAAATAAAATACTCTCCAGCATATTAATATTCTACTAAAAACAGATCATTAAAGGAAATAACCAAAAAACATATATAACTTACTTGTTAAGCAGGAAAAGAACGAGAAATAGTTTAAGGTGGCGCTCTGAATAACCGACTTTGGGCGATAAAATTTTTGACGTAAGTTTTCGTTAATTAACTCAAGAAGAAAAGTTATTGCAAATTAAATTAGCTTTCATTTGATGTATATAACGTCAAATTTTTTTAAACTTGAATTTTAATCTATTTTTCAATGGGAAAAAATCTTTAAATCGATATACCAAAAAATTCTATACGGCTTTTGGTACTTTTTGAAACAGTTCTTTGTAGCTAATTGCTAGTTGCAACTTTTCAAAAAGTCGTTTGTGTAGGCAAACCTTTCTCAAAAAATTTGAGCTGCGAAAACCGATCCGCTTGAAACTTTGCAGACTGTTAGAGCAGATGTATATGGAGGCGTCGAACTTCTTGCATTGTAATTATTATGATTTGGCTCAATATGATAGGTTTTTTAAAACGTCACTTTTGATAAAATCAAAATAACTAAAAATTTGTCGCTGGTAACGAAAATTCGACAAAAATGGCACCTCAGCAAGATAATTGTCTTTAATTTAAGCTATAGATTGTTAAATTTCGTTGAGGCACCACTGAGCTACGTCATTTCAAAAATTAGTCAAATTTTTCCAAATTTTAATTTTGATGCAGTCATAAAATTTGCTCAAATGTTCCGAGACTCATCAAACTTCGCAAAAATACTTGCCTGGTGTTCATTTTGATTGCACTAAGCAAAAACGTTTGTATCGGCAAGAAACAAAATATTATAACAATTTGATTCATTGGAAGTTACTCAGAGCGCCCCCTTAAAGCAATAATGAGTTAATAATCATACTAATATAATAATAACCAAGTCCAAGCAGCGTCCAAGCGCCTAAATAGCGCAAATAGCACCATCTGGTGCAATAAGCGCTATTTTTAAGCCTACGAAAAAAATAGCGCTTATAGCACTTTGATGCGCGATCGTTTTGCTATTTGCGCTTTTTTTATATCGTCGACTAGAACACAAACAAAAATTTGAAAGTAATTTTAAAATTGTTCTAATTTATTGAGGGACCGCATACTTACTAAAAAATACAAAAGTTTTCAACAAATTAGCCAATAGCACAAAATAGCGCCTAAATAGCGCAAATAGCATCCTCAGGTGCTATAAGCGCTATTTTTTAAGCCTATGAAAAAATAGCGCTTATAGCACTTTGATGCGCTATCATTGTGCTATATGCGCTATTTATGCACTTTTTTTATATCGACGTCCAGAACACAAACAAAAGTTTTAAAATACTTTTCAAATTCTTTTTGTTTATTGAGGGATCGTATACGTGCTGCGCAAATAGCACCCTCAGGTGCTATAAGCGCTATCCAAGATCAGCATCACTATTTAAAAGGAAATTAACACAAACACCAATAGGCCAGCGTAGCTCAGTCGGTAGAGCGTTAAGCTAGCAATCTAGCAATGGGTGGTTCAAATCCCCCCTGGCCATTTTTCTGTAGAAGTTTCATCCATATCCAAAAAAATAGCACATATAGCACCGTTGATAGCGCTTATAGCGCAAATAGCGCATATAGCACTCCCAAAAAGCGCTATAGCGCAAATAGCGCATATAGCACCTGCAATAGCGCATATAGCGCAAATAGCGCATATAGCACCTGCAATAGCGCATATAGCGCAAATAGCGCATATAGCACCCCCAAAAAGCGCTATGGCGCAAATAGCGCATATAGCACCTTCAATAGCGCATATAGCGCAAATAGCGCATATAGCACCCCCAAAAAGCGCTATGGCGCAAATAGCGCATATAGCACCTTCGATAGCGCATATAGCGCAAATAGCGCATATAGCACCCCCAAAAAGCGCTATAGCGCGAATAGCGCATATAGCACCTTCGATAGCGCATATAGCGCAAATAGCGCATACATCACCTTCGAAAGCGCATATAGCGCATATAGCACCCCCCAAAAAGCGCTATAGCGCAAATAGCTCATATAGCAAATTCCATAGCGCTTATAGCGCATATAGCGAATATAGCGCATAAAAAAAGCGTTATAGCACAAAAAGTGCTATTTCGATTTCGCTTACACGCGTTCGTTACCCTCATTTGACAAGTTTTTACCCCTTAGGCTAATTTTGGTCAAAGTTACAAGTGATTTTAACTGATTTGATTGAAATTTGAAAATTTAATAGTTTTTTACTCAATTTTTAATTGCTAGTTTCGTGACTAAAACTACATTGGTTAGCAACACTCCAACTGAATTGAATATTTATTAAATCACTTAATGTGGCGCTCCGAATAACTTCCATAACTTTATTATCTTATAAGTCGACGTAGGTTATAGCTAGAATAAATTGCGTTTAAATATGTTCAAGCCTGCTACAAAGCTCTGTTTGTGAGTAAGTTTCATGTGCCTGCTGCCTTGTTCTGATTTTTTATCACCGATTGAAAATTTCTATTTTCAATAAATGCGCATAAATTTCCAAACGGCATAACTGAGCGAAACTTTGTTCAAATTTTACGATCTATAGCTTAAACTGTAGGTAATTATGTTGCCGAGGTGTATCTTTTCTTATAATTTCAATCCAATTGTTTTGGCTCAAAATACACTATTTTTTCCAAAAATGGTCAAAATGAAATCGCTGCAGAATTTCACCAAAAACAGAAATCAACATTTTTAGAAGAAGTTCACCTGAATGTCATTACTCTTTAACTTTAAGTCCGAATTTCACAATAAAAAAACGACATGGAGGAGAGCTATCACGATTCAAAAAAGGCTATTGCCGATCAGAAAAATCTGAGGTTTGCCCACACAAACGACAGTGTCAAAAAATAGAGCGTATTTTAGTAATGCAAATAACCATTCAGACAAGTTGGAGAAGCCAAGAAGTAGCTAATTAAAAATTAGCTTGAAAATAGTGCATTTTTGTCAAAATCGCTCAACGTAATTTGACAATTTTTTACATATGTTTGCCTACACTAATGACTTTTTAAAAAGTTGCAGTCACCTATTATCTGCGGAAAACCATTTAAAAGTAACAAAAGCCATATACAATTTTTCGGAAAATTGATTTGAAGATTTTGCCATATTAAAATTCAGGTCGAAAAAATTAGTTTCAACAAAACTACATGTTATGTATATCAAATGAAAGCTAATTCACTGCTGAACAACATTTCTTCGAGAACAAAGACCTGAAAACGTGACTGAAAATTTTTACTGCCCAAAGTCAGTTATTCGGAGCGCCACCTTAAAAAAGCTAAAAGAATGAATCTTCCACTTCTACCTAGTCTACCTACATCATTTGCTTTTGGAATGCAATTTTCCAAATTATAATAGCTACGATTAGCCCATCAGTATTTTGTATTCACGGCTCATTTGGCTGTGGCTGAGTTTAGGGTACTCAATTCATTCTAAGTCTTTATTTGTTGTGTGCTCTGAACATAAGCAGACCTCGACTTGAAAGGTAAAATACAGTACAAAAAATGGGGGTACCCCACCGGCCCTGGTTGGGAACTTCCTTTCCTTATCTTACACTTTTCTGACCCCGCTTCCATACTCGTAACATTATAGCAATTTTTTACCTTTTTTGGGTAAAAAGAAAATATTTTGACAATCGTGGCGTAAATTCAAGAAAAAGAGTCTGCCTTGTTCTGAAAAGTGACT
>JASANF010016498.1:0-37684 GCA_030248245.1 Trissonchulus sp. WLG1_4 | reverse complement strand
TAGGACATTATAACTTTTAGTAGTATATGGTAACATAAAATTCTGCAGAATTGCAAGTTTTAGTAGTATTGATTTTTTGGTTATTATTACGCACATATGAACAAGTACTTTTGGCTAAGTTTTGATTAATTTGTTTTTAAGTTCAGGTTATAGGTTTATATTCAAAAGGTGTGATAAATTAGTCTAAAAATCAGTTACATAACTAGAATAGGTTTGAACAGCTTTCATTCAGTGAATTCAAAAAACTTATATTTGATAATTTGCGTTATATAGGTAGTTCGTACTAGATAGAGCACTTTATGCAAATGTATAAATATAAGAAAACGACCATTTTAGAAAATCTTTTCGAATAAAAATAAAACTATGTAGGTATAACATCCACTTCCACTATGCAAGTTGAATGAATGTTGTAACTATGAAATTTAGTGAAATTTAGAATCAAATGTGCAATTGCAGAATATTCCAAAACAAGATACACTTTTCCTAAATGATCTGAGCAATGAGCATAACTCCGCTGGTTGGTCGATGTTTGATAAAATAAAAAAGGAGTTTTACCAAAAAAGTTCATCGCCGAATCCAAATTCTGCTCAAAAGCCGACGCCTAAGATTCGCAAGAATTATAGCAATTTTCATTGGGATCACAGAAACTACCACAACCACCACTGGTTCTACTACTGTTGCGGCTTAAGCTATTGCTGCGGCTGCTGCTACAGCTACGACGACTACTACTACTAGTACCACCACAGCGACAACTGGTACTGCTACTGCTGTTGCTACAGCTACTACGACTTTTACTACTACCACAGCCACAACTGACACTACTGCTGCTGCTGCAGCCACGACGACGACTAATACACCACAGCCACAACAGGTACTACTACCACTGCTGCTGGAGCTACCACTACTACTGCTGCAGCTACGACAACTACTACTACCATAGCCGCAACTGGTTCTACTACTGCTGCTGCTGCTACAGTCATAACGACGACTAATACACCACAGCCACAACAGGTACTACTATTACTACTACTGCTGCTGCTGGAGCTACCACTACTACTGCTGCAGCTACGACAACTACTACTACTACCATATCCACAACTGGTTCTACTACTGCTGCTGCTGCTACAGTCACAACGGCGACTAATACACCACGGCCACAACAGGTACTACTATTGCTGCTGCTGGGAGCTACCACTACTGCTGCTGCTGCTACAGCCCCGACGACGACTACTACTAAGACAGCTACTACTGGTACTACTACTGCTGCTGCTGCTGCTACTACGATTTCTACTACTACCACAGCTACAACAGGTACTACTACTCCAGCTGGAGCTACGACTGCTGCTGCTACTACAGCTACGACGACGACCACTATCACCACTACTGCTGCTGCTGCAACTTCAACTACTACTACTACTACAACAGCTACTGCCTACTACTGCTACTACTACTACTACCGCTGGAGTCACGACTGTTGCTGCTGTTGCTGCTACGACGATTACTACTAATACTGCTGCTGCTACGACTTCTACTAATAACACAGCTACAACAGGTACTACACCACTACTACTGCTGCTACAGCTACGACGATGACTACTATCTGCTGTTGCTGCTGCTACGATCTTTTACTACTACCACAGCTACAACAGGTACTACTACTGCAGTGGCTGGAGCTACAACTGCGGCTGCTGCTGCAGCTACGACTCCTACTACTACTACTACATCAGCCACAACTGATACTTTGCCACTTCAACATCAGACGACTAAAGCAGTAGAAACTACCTACTACCAACTACTACCACTGCAACAAGTAGCAGTACCTACTACCACAACAATAGCTAAAGCTGCAGCAACTAGTACCAACTACTACCACTACTACAACTAAAGCAGCAACAACTACTACCTACAACCAAATTAAATATTTTATTAAAATATTAAACTGGGACACTCACGACTGTACCCCGCTTGCGGTAATCCCGCAAGCGGGATCGGAAGTTAGGTCTCAAAACTCGCCCTAAACTTATCCTTAAATGCCCCTAATACCGTGTAGTAAGTAACAACTATTAACTCCCCCCATTCGGTAGCTTAGGAATACTCTTGTATTGAAGTTACTACTCGTAGCCTGGTATAACTTCAACACAAGGAAGAGGTGAATCAGTGCGCCAAAAAGTGCTCGAACACCTTCTGGGCGTAAAGAAAAAAAAAAAAAAAAAAGAATGTTCGAGTAAGGATTATATGAACAGTAGCTTGGGGCCTTTTTCTAAAATGGACTTAACTGGACTTGACTTAACTGGACTTAAACCAGCGGACTTAAGTGGACTTAAACGCATTCCAAAAATACCGGATTTAAGTGGACTTAATTAAGTCCGCTGCAAGTTTAAGTCCAGTTAAGTCGGACTTAAGTGGACTTAAATTTGCAGCGGACTTAATTAAGTCCACTTAAGTCCAGTATTTTTGGAACGCAGACTTAATTAAGTCAGACTCGATTAAGTCCGACTTAATTAAGTCCGATTTCATTCCTAAAATAACTTCGGCTTCTAGACTCTGTGTGGATTACGAGTTTATGTTTATAACTTTTGACTAGTTTTACCGTTCAGCATGTGTAATACGTCATTCGAAAGCTCACAAATTGCGCTTTTCAGCCATGTAAATGCTAAAATTTTTTATGCTTTTATTTTTTAAAATTACACCCTGAACAACTTTAAAAAGCTGTGCCAACTGTATTGTACCATTCTAAAAGAAAAATTTTCGTTTAAGGCTGGTGTATGCGCGCGTTTAAGGTGGTAGTAACGTTTTCGACAGTTTTGCAGGAGTAACATTTGACAACTTACGATTAATTTTCAATCAATAATTTATAGTACGCATATTAATTTAGGAAACTATAAATTATAATGAGATAAATGCTTGCTAAAATAGCTTGAAACAATCATTTTTAATTTTCACAGAAAATATTTTTCAGCCAGTAACGACAATTTTTCGTAAATTTTATGTTTAGCTAAGCCAAAGTAGTAGCTAGTCAAAAAAGCCGTTTATTGAAAAAAGTAAAAAATGACACACGGGCATGTCAAAAACCTTCAATTTAGATGCCAAAACTTATCCTTCCGTTTTTCACTTTTTGAGATTACGTCACATTTATGTAACATTTCTTTTTGAACTAAAGTGCATTACACAAAAGTCCGCAAAACTTGACAACTACTACACGGATTCTGTTCAAAATTTTGGATAAATTGGCACACATATGTGTCTACTTTATGCTAAAATTTCAAAAATTTTCATGGCTTAAATTTTGCGTTACATCAATTTTATTCACAGAAATCTGTAAAAATGTACTTCCGTGGACTAAATCTCAAGTCTCAATGTTGCAATCTTTTCATGCGTTATTTTACATGTTTTTTAGACAATTTCTGATGTGTCAATTTTTTTATTTGTATTAATTTAGCCCATGTCGTGAAAAATTAGATTCAAAAATTTGTATATTTTTCAAAATTTGAAAAAAATCAAAATTGAAGGTCCGTAACTTCTTTTCTACATCATATAAATGCACCAAACTTAGCATTAAAATTCACCCTGTTATTGACTATGTTGGTGTAAAGAATGAAATTATTTGGAATTACACTGTCAATTTTACAAGCAAAACATGAAAAATGCAAAAATTCACAAAATTTGACTACTTTAACAGTGTCTGCAGACTAGCTTGTTACAGATTTAACCCTTTAATGCCCAGAGCCTCTCGCGCCAGGCAGCCTGATTCTGACACCTTCTAGTTTTTTGATCATTGCTCGAGTTACGTGCATCGTAGAGAGATTGCGAAACCACCATTCGATAGAGAAATGAATGGTGCACAAATCATATTGAGCCGATTAATTGTCTAGGACGCACCGTTTTTGCGTTATAAGCGCTCAAAGTTGAGAATTTGTGAAAAAATTGCGCCATCGCTCAGGCATAATATGTACCTCCCCCTAGAGTATTAACAGAAAAGTCGTGCGCTTGCCATAGTTGAAGGCTAGCAATAGAGTACAACATTTGTTGTATCTGATGCATACAAAGTTGACTGCTGGCGGCGCAACCCAAAATCTTGATGAGGTCACGAAGAAAATACTACTTTTACGATGAAAAAATGTTAAATTTGCACATTGCTTATGGAAGCATAGGTTTTGTTGTGCGGCAGAAGATTCAAAATTTGGCCACTAAATATAAAGATCTAAGCTTTCTGAAAAAACTATTTGCAGTTCAGCTGAATAGAATGAACAAATCAAGTTTTATGGCCCCCGATTGGGTATTCATCACGTGATGTGCCAAATGGCAGCTCTGGGAATTAAAGGGTTAAGCTAGATAATGTGCATAAGTGTAGTTCCAGTCAAGTACTTTAACGTGAAAAAGACAGCTATTAAATTTATTGAGTCAATCAAAAATTATAGCACGTTATAAAAACTGTCGAAAACGTAACTACCACCTTAAGGGCTGTTTCTGTGTTCAGTATGGTCTTCTGGTTCGTCATTGGCCTCAGATTGATTTAGACTTGCGAAGTCTTGGATACTGTTCTTAACCTGCGATTAATTCATATGTCCTTTCACTCATGCATCTTTGGGACAGTTCTGAAGCAGTCTTACGTACGTCAGCCAATCAAATTGAGGCATATTACATGTGACACCAAGAACAGCCTATCAGACAGTTGCAGGCCGACTAGTGGAAAAAACTGCTAGTTTGTGTTGCGTAATTGAAAATGTGTTTCTGAGCATTTTTTTGCGTGAAAATTTGAAATGTTATATACTTCTGAAACCCTAAAAATTTCTACAAGTATATAAAGCACTTTTACGACGGCTTGTCGAGTCCCTTGGTAGTTTAGATGGTAAGCTTTTTGATTTTCAATCGGGCAACCACGGATCGAATCCCGTTCTGGGCTATTTCAATTTCAGTTTTACTTTGATATTAGCAAATACGATGAATATACTTGACTGTTCTTCTGTCCTCAAGGAGTATGAATTAATCACCCATATATAAAGACAGGGACAATGACTTTACTTTTACTTTTTGTTAATAATTCTTGATCAACTTCACACATGCAAAAACAAACTATTATGTTGTTTTCGCAAATGCAGACGCACATGTAAAATGATGCGGCACTCTGGTCGAGACATAGTGAAGACTCAAATGTCATTGGCTAAACATGACAAACCTGGACCACGTGATGAAGACGAGTAATCACAGATGTACATGGGGGGGGGGGTCTGGGGGGGGCAAGACCCCCCCCCAGATTTGAAATTCCGGGACAAGCCCCCCTTCTGATTTGACCCGTCGGGGCAAGCCCCCCCTCCTTGAAACTCCAAAATTGCCTCAGATCGCCCTAAAATGCTTAAAAAATGAGCAGAGCGAAAAAACTCGCTAAAAAATCTGAATTTCGCAAAAAATTTCCCACTTTTAGGCAAAAACTAGAAATTTTTGCGTTTTTGGGACAAGCAGTTGATACAAGCCCCCCCTAAAATGTCGAAAATTTCGGGACAAGCCCCCCCAGACCGAGACCCCGTGTACATGTATGCGAGTAATCAATAACACCCGGCCAATCAAAAACAACAAAAGTGCCCATAACAAGAAACACTATAGGACAACAAATTTGGTCAAATAATGACTGCTCGACACCATGTAATTTCTGTGTCGTATTATTTTTCAGCAGGATTTATGTGTCACTATAGTCTTAATCTGGATTATTTTCAACCATATTTGACAAAGCGAAAGTCTGAAAACCCACATTTACTACACTCGTTAGTGGTACAAAATTTTTAAGCTTTATAAGAAAATTGTTATTACAAACTTTAAAATTCAGTCCTACAACGGTTATCAGCTCTAAACTTGAAATTTCAGCCGAAAAGAAACATCATACGTTCCATAAAAATGCCAGTAATCGACTGAAAAAGACTAATTATCGGCCATATAGCAACTTTAAAAAACCAAAAAACTTAAAAAGTATGTCATCAAAAAGCCCATTTATTTAGCTATCATTTGACATATAGATCATCTACATCGGTTCAGTATGTCAAAAGTTATAAACGATTATGTAAGAGCTATCAAGCACTTAAATCCGTTAAGTCCGCGTAAAGTTACGCGGACTTAAAATTCTCCCAAATACGTGTAAATTTAAGTACGCGGACTTAAGTGGACTTAATTAAGTTCATTTTAGAAACGTGCAAAAGTTAAGTCGGACTTAAATAAGTCCAGCGGCAACTTAAGTCCACTGTTATTTCTGGAATGCGATCGGACTTAAATTTAAGTCCGGTGATATTTTAGAAATGCGACTGGACTTAATTAAGTCCACTGGCAGCGTTAAGTCCACTTAAGTCCACTTAAGTCCGATTTTGCATTCCAAAATTCCGGACTTAATTAAGTCCAGTTAAGTCAAGTCCAGTTAAGTCCATTTTAGAAAAAGGCCCTTGGCGGCTTTAGTGATGAGTCACGGCTCACGACTCACGATTGTGCGCGGTGTATTCTCATTAATTTATAACTAAGGCAAAAAGGCAAAAATTGACTGTGAAGTTTTAAATGTCTAATTAACAAAATTTTGATTGTCTCTTAAGTTTGACGTCCAACTTGAAAAGAATTATTTTATATGTAAGCTAATGAATTAACAAAAATTAGCTACCATTGAGCTATTACGTTCAAACATAGCTCAGTAAGGTCTGTCAAGTTTAATTTTCAAAAACAGCGATGGTTTTGTAATTTTCGAATTTTTGAGAAACGTTTCCAGAAATTTCTGGAAATTTCCGAAAATTTTCAACCCTAGTGTTTTTAGCACTAGCTAAAACCAATAAATTTTGGAAATATTAATATTATTAATATTCTTATACTATCCTAACTATAATGATAATAAAAATATCCATAAGCGACAACTTGCTCGAAATAGCGTACATAGCAGTACTGAAACGTTTGCATCTAATATTGCATGACTGCGAGTAGTTTTTTATATATGGATAGCGTAAACTGTCGTTATTTTGTACTACGCCACTGTGTCATTGTTGCACGGCTGCCAATTTACAGAGAACACACAAAGGTGAATATAATAGACGACAAACTGTTGACACAGATGGTTTTTCTAAACAACTCATTTTGCATCTCTAAGTTAACTATAAACTTTTACTTACCAAAGGTGGAGTTATTTATAATACGCGATTACTCCGCGCCGAAGCTCCGCACAAAAGAATACTCAAATCAGCCTACACACATCACCTCATGCTCATAGTCATGTAGATGTTAGGTGAAGATCTGTATTGCTGCTTCACTGCTTACTGTGCAGTTGATGTAAAAAATATGCGCACTGTGTGCTGACTGCTGACTACTGCTGGAAATGAACAGGTATATATATTATTTTTATTTTCATCTTTAGCACATTAAACATTAGTTAAGATCTAGACTACATAATAGTGTCTCATTCGTGCAGAACTAGAGTGAGACACTTTCCTGCCTGCTGGTGTACTAGCGCACGCAGATGCTTTCGTCTGAATCGGCCTATCTGTCAATTTTTCTAAGTTAAGTTTTACAGCCAATCAGAAGCGAGTAGCTGGGCGCCTGGTCTAATCATTGTGGATCACTCAGTGGCTCACGCTTTTTCTACAACAGTGAGACACTATTATGCACTGGACACTGTTTGTTACGGACGGACTAAAACTGAAGAAAAAATTTAGAATAATTTTAAAAACAAGTATGAATGTATCCGATATATACTTAGATCTGAAATTTAGTATATGAGAATAACCAAGAGTACATAATAATGTCTCACTCTTTATAGAAGAAGAGTGAGACACTCTCCAGCCTGCCTGTGTTCTAGCACAGGCAGATGCGCTGGTCGTTTTCAGGGTACATGTTGACATTCTATGCAACATGTGGCTGACCAATCAGCGCGTAGATTCCCTGCGTAACACACTTTAGTATATAATCGCTGATGCGTTGATAAGCATTAAGATAGGGATAAAAGCTTAATAACTCATTATTTATTTATAGTCTGCTTGCAAAAACAGTAAAAAAGGTTTGCAAATACCTTTAGGGATATTTTGGCAAACTTTCAACAAAATTGAATGAGAAACTTTTGAGATATAAACTTTTCTGAATTTCTTAAAAGTTTCTGAATTAATTTCGCTGAAAGTTTGTCAAAATATCCCCAAAGGTATTTGCAAACTTTTTTTGTGTTTTTACAAGCAGACTATGAATAAATAATGAGTTATTAACCTTTATCCCTATCCCGTTTTATGATTGGAGCACGTGCACAGGCGTCTGCCAATCAGAGAATAGAAGCTCGTTTCTGATTGGCCAGTCCCATGTTGCATAGAATGTCAACATGTAGCCTGAAAACGACCAGCGCATCTGCCTGTGCTAGAACGCAGGCAGGCTGGAGAGTGTCTCACTCTTCTTCTATATAGAGTGAGACGCTATTATGTACTCTTGGTTTCACTTATCAAAAAGGTATATATTGTAATCTCAGTTTTCTACCATGTGGTATATATATACTGTGTGAAAGTATAGTTGCTCGTGCTTACCTTTAGTTACTACCAGGATTGGGCGAAGCTGGCAAAGAAAAACTACAGACAGCAAAAGAGTTTGTGGCATTAACTTCGTTGCTCTATATACAATGGAATTAAACTAGACGTTCTAGTTACGGTCTGCCCTTCGAATATTGAAAGAATACGGAATTTGAGACTACGCAAAAGCACTCTCCACTGGAGCACTTATTGTCACATAACTACAATTCATGAATTGCACGACTTGACGGGTCAAACAGTCACAAAAAAAATAAAATTAACACTGTGTGTATAATTTTCTAGTTAATTTTCAACTTCAGTGTCTCCGCCTACAAATAAAAAAATGGTGTTCATTAAAATGTGACAGTGGTTAACGTCCAGCGTAATACGAGTGACACAGCCATTGCAAATATTTTACATATCAGTGATCACAATTGGCAATAACCGATAACCGTAGTTGGGCATGAGGGGACTTGCTCCCCACCCCAACTTGATCCCGCTACCCCCTAACGAAGTTCATTCTCCAACCCCACACCCATCAGACCGGCTTTCATACCCCTAAACCGGCAAAATTTTATGAAAAATTCGTGTAGCACCAAGCCCCCCCAACCCCAGAAATTTCTAAATATATAAAATATGTCTGGTGATAATTTTAACTTTCACTGTTTCACGGTTTCATTGTAACCTTGATTTAAGGTGGCGCTTAGGGAAACCAACTTTGGCGTTTAATTTTTTCAGCTGCATTTTTGATCATAATGTCTTGAAGAAAAGTTGTTCAGAATGAAAAGGGCTTTCATTTTATGTGCATATTGTGATTAAAAATTTTTTTCAAATTTTTTTGACAATTTTGTAACCGTAGCTTAAAATTTTTTGTTTCAATATAAAATGATCACTCATATCACTGAAATGTGCGGTGTCTTAGCTTTAAACTGATGTATTAAACATAAGAATACGTTGAAGCTTTGCTGAGTAATTTAGCCGTGAAAATGCAAATCAAAAATGAAAAACCTAAAAAGCTGATAAATCTTCAAAAAAGTCAAATTTTTGATTTAATTTCTTAAAAAATTAAGTATGGCTTTTGGTAACTTTTTCAACGGAAATATGCTGTCCTAGAAAAGGTCTAATTTTTGAAAATGTGAAACGTGTGGGCAAGCCTTACATTTTTGTGTAGCGAAATCGACTACTTTTTTTGGACCTAGGTCCCAGCTGCCGATTGCGATCGAGTTGAAAATTTGCACAATGAAAGAAAGAATATAAATGCAGACGTTTTTCGCAGAGACGCAGAAAGTTTTTCGATTTTCAAATTTTGGCTCGCAGCACTTTTTGTAGTCGCTCAAACACAAAGGAGTTTTGAAAAATCGTTTTTTTGCAAAATCAAAAATAGAAATCAAAAATCGAAAATCAATCACGTCTAGAGTTTTGAAAGATCTTTCTATTGATACCAAGATCGTCAAAATCGGTTGAAGTTTCGCTGAGCTAGGTCAAAAATAAAATTAGTGTGAATAGGAAATTCGACATGGTCATAAAATTTGACACATTCACATTAAAGTGCTGAAATGTATTGTAAATAGGTTTTTTTGAGGTCTCTTTGATGTAAAATCAAAATGGTATTAGTACTGACAGCATGAGCTTAGCGCCAAACATGACTTTTTGAGGTGAGCGCCACCTTAATACAACTTTACTAAAACTAAGTCCTGCTTTGACTTAAACTTTTACGAAAACTGAAACACCTTTCCTTTAACTTACAGCTGAAGATATTTAATAGCTCATTCAAATTGTTATTGTTCTAGGCTGTTCTAGTTTACTTAGCAGCCTTACTTTAACCATATATACGTACCTTTAACTAGAACTAAACTTATAACTAAAACTTAAAAGTAATATGGTTTAACTATTTTTGGCCCTCTGTTGACATGGATATGGTGATGTTCAAAACAGCGGTCCAAGCCCGAGGGTGGTAGCGCCTATCTCTCTCAGACACTATTTTTAAGACTGGTAGAATGTCCGTTATGTTATGCTCATAAAATAACTTTATTTCAAAAAATAATATTTGCAAAAATTAATGTCAACTTACGGTTATGGTCGAACCAGTCTAAACTAGACGCACTAGACTTGTTACCTTACTATACTATATAAATTTTTCGGCAAAAAAGAGAAATGATAATAACTGAGGAACGGCTCAAGGCAGAGATCCAATTCTTTTTTTGTCAGGTAGCAGAACTAATGGCCAAAAAATTTTTTATTCAAAGTTAGTACATGAATCAAACCGTTTAACCGCTAAACCGGTTTAAAAAGATTAGAAAATTATTAGCCTGATAAATAGAGCTAGAACTGCAACTGTAAACGTTCACATGTTACAAATCATGTTACATTCTATCATTCTACTTTTACAATGTATATATGCTCAACCTACAGTTCGTTCGTTTGCAGTCAGTCGTTCTATTTACTGCAAAAGACAATTGCGCAAATGCGCACATTTTTTCCTGCATAATTTGAATTATTTGATACTTCTACAGAATTCGTTAAAAGTGGTGACAAGTGACTGGTCTCGAACTTTTGAAAAATGTACCGAGCCCAATACCGGGTACCCCACTATTTAACTGCACCCATGGTATTGCCTTGCCACGAGAAAAACGAAAAAGTTCTGTTAAAAGCATTAAAACTGACGAATTAGTGATTAACTTGTCGCCGATAAAAGCCGTTGGACTTTCTCATTAGCTGAAAACCATGTATATGATACAAGTAAACATTGAACATTGATATAAACAAGAAATTGCAGTAATATTAAGCAATAAAAGACTGCAAATTATGCGAGCTAATATATTCCCTTTATTTTGTAAGGTGAGTCTAAAAGGCCTAACATTCTGCAAACCCCAGTTCTTACTTATCCTTAGGATCATAGGGATATAGGCATTAGCATTAATTGGTCAGCACTTAGTTGCCAGTTTTGATGAAATCGTTTTGTCAAGTTTTTTGTAAAGTGAACAGTGAACTATATGACTCCAACTTGCAAAAATCTGGCACATTTGTCCGTATACAATCGTCCGTTGCAATCGCGCTTGTCCGTTGCAATCGCAAGGACAAAAATGGACTACATAGAATAAGAACAAGTACGTATACATCGGGCTAGTAAACATGTTTATTTCAATCTAAAACAGTTCAAATTTTGCTGCAATGTCATTCATAAATCACCGAAAAAAAACTAAACTAAACCGATTGACTCCATGACTTTTGATTTCAGTCAGACTATTATGTCAGGTTTAAATACAGCGCATTAACGTTAACATGTATTTGCTAAATCCGTTTGGTACATTAATAGTTTGGAATTAAAGTTTAGGATTTACTTCTTGTGATAACATCCCGCTTAGCTGGCATATTTTTAGGCAAAATTTTATGGGGGGGCGCGAGGGGAGGGGCAGCCCCCCCCCATGGATGGGGGGGGGGCGTCGACCAAAATGGGGGGGCGCACCAATTTCACGATAAAACACTATTTTTATAAGAAAAAATGGTTATTATACGCTAAATGTTACGTTTTCATACGTTATTATAGCTACGCTAATACTAAATTTAGCCAAAAAGGACTCAAAAACCCGACGAACACGACATTGCTACAGCTAAAAATTCGCTAAAACGTCCTTTCGGAAAAAATTTTGGGCTATGGGGGGGGGCACCCCATCTGAAATGGGGGGGGGGCTCAAAATGGGGGGGGCGCGACCAAAATGGGGGGGGCTCCGGACCAAATGGGGGGGGGGCGGCCCCCCCCCCAGCCCCCCCCACTAAAAATATGCCAGCTTAGTCCGAAATGGAACGGATTTCCACTGCGGAAATGCTAAATAAAAACACACCCGGCGTTATTTTAATTGACTGGTTCAGCTTAAATTCTTAATTTCTTACTAAAACCTAAATCTTATTTATTATTACTTTACTATAGGACTAAATAAATTTTGAGCAGAAAAAAGATTTGACGGTAACTCAGGAATGGAATCATTTCTTATGTGATCAAATCAAATCGCAATTAATTTTTTACTAAATCTGAGATTTTTTCAAAAAAATTTAGATCGTACAGTAAAAGAATCTCACAAGTGGAACCAGTGTAAACTAGACGCACTAGACTTGTAAAATTAATATTAATATTAAAAATAAAAAAATTTTCGTATTTATATTAATATTAAATTAAAAATAAATTGAGAAGTTTATTTATATTAATATTAAATTGAAAACATTTCAGGAATCACATTTATGTTAATATTAAATTAAAAATTGCCAACTTTGTTGTTATTAATATTAAATTAAAAATATTTTATTACGAACTGTATTTATATTAATATTAATATTAAAAATAAATTCCGTTATTAAAATAACGGTAGTGCAAGGCTGCTTTACTTAACAATCGAAATGACCTAGCTCAGCAGATTAGAAATGCCCGCCACGCTGGAATGGCCAACCGTTTAGCCTCTGGCGCTGGTATACACTTTCCACGAGCAGAGGCTTCAACAGAAATGAAGCAGCTACTTCTTGCAAAAGCCGAACAATGTAAACCCTTTAGGGTTGCCCTTAGAGCCACTGGTTTTAATTATCTAGCTCATAGCACTTATGGTAATGCTGACCTGTTTTGGTCTACTGTGCTGGATAAGCAGGATCAAACGGGGGCTGAATCACGAAAGTATGTGGGACAAAACAATTTCGGCATACTGCTTATGGAGGTGCGTGGACTCCTGAAGGACGAGTATTTATATACGACAAGATCTAATTATATGGATATGGGGGATATGTTGTAGTATTGTACGACGGCGAAAGACCTTCCCAGCTACCCATCACTCCACCTGGTGTATCGAGAAGCATGTCCGCTGCAAAACTTTTCCGGCGCGCTGGTGTCCAACATTTCTCTAATCCGCGTCAGCTATTGCGAAGGGGGAAAGCGAAGGAAGCTATTGCGAGGGCATAAGCGAAAATACTGTCCTTTCCAATCATCGAACGATGCGGTTAAAAACGAAAACAAATGTGTTAGTGTCGGTCGAGACAAAATCCCATTGCTTACCTCATTTTCAAACTTTCCCAATTCTCAACTTTGACATATTGGGCATGGTAGGAAGGCCGACCAGAAAACTTTTAAGAGTCAGTCGGAAAATTAGCGTAAGCTGGGTAAAAGTTCGTGCATTTTGTCAAACGCTCGCAGTATGTGTAACAAATTTTTGACATTTCATTTTGAGATATGTCTGCAATATGATTTTCCCGAAATAATTTGTCTTACCGAAACATGGTTTTCAGATTCGATACCAAATTCACTATTTCTCTGTAAAAACGACTATGAAATTTATCGGTGTGACCGCATTGCGAACAGAAACAGAGGTGGAGTTTGTATTTTGGTTCGAAAAAAATTGAATAGTATGATCTTGGAAATACTTATTATCAGACATTTAGCAGCAGTAGCAATCAAGGTAAATTGCGGTAGCGCAAATGAATTTATTGTCTTCAATTGCTATCGATCTAATGTAACTGATGTTAACGCCTTGGGTGAACTTGATAATTGTATAACGTCTCTTTCAAGTACAAATGTACCATTTCTTGTAACTGCTGACCCAAATCTGCCTGATGTTAAATGGGACATCCCTTCTGCACCGAGCACCTATAGACAGGATGATTTTTTTGATGCATTTACCAAAAATTCATTAGCTCAAAAAGTGATGTTACCAACTAGAGGTCGAAATATTCTAGATGTCATTTTTGAAAATACACCTGCTCTTATTACGTCTATTTCTGTTGAACTTCCGCTTAGTACAAGCAATCACAGTGTAGTTAGATTTTATTTAAATAATATAGCGCAGTCAGAAACGTCGTTTTTGTATAAAAAATATCAATGGGAGAACGCTGATATTTTTGAAATTAGTGTTGCTCTAGAAATGTGTAACTGGCATGATTTATTTGTTAATTGTCATACTGTAAATACAAAGCGGATGGCTTTTGTAGTGCATGTAACAAAGCTCATTCGAAATTACGTGCCTAAAAAGGTAATTAAAATGTTCTCTAAAGGTAGATCTTGCTTTCCGAAAAGCATACGTAAACTCTTAGCACAAAAACGAGCTGCTTTTATGCGCCATGAAAAGTCACCTTCTCCAGAAACCGAAACACATCTTATCAGTCTAAACCTGCTGTGCTCAACTGAGATCAAAAAATTTCATTCTAAAAAAATCTCATGTTCTGAAAAATGGTTCTATCAAAAAAATTTATCATTACGTGCGAAGTAAACTTATCTAGTATCTCTAGTATTCCGTGCTTAATTTCGAATGACTTTGTCTGAGCAGTGATTGTGATAAAGTGTGTGCCCCAAACGATCAGTTTACTTCAATTTTTGTGTCTGATGATGGTGTCGATGTCAATGAGTTCCGTCATAGCATAGAACCAACACTAAATGAAACGCTGATTACTAGACATGAGATTTCTAATGCATTGTATAGCTTAAATTTTGATTCTGCTGAAGGTCCTGCTGAAATACCGACGTATTTCTTGAAAACATTTAGTTTGCAAGTTAGTGTACCTCTGCATATAATTTTTCAGCAATTATTCAGAGAAGGCATTCTACCGTCCCAGTGGAAAAAAGCAATAGTAATACCCATCTATAAAGGCAAAGGCTCCCGTTCAGCCCCAGAAAGCTAGACGCCAATATCTTAACTTGTGTGTGTTGTAAAGTTAAATGAAAAGCTATTGAAAAAAGTTTTTGTGCCTATTTATATAAAAATTTTGCCATATCAAAAAGCCACCATGGTTTTATGAGTAATCGTTCTACCCAAACTCAACTATTGGAGTGTCTAAATGACTGGACATCTAGTCTTGATAAGAAAAATACAATGAAAGTTCTATATATCGATTTTAGCAAAGCTTTTGATACGGTATGTCATAGTAAACTACTGCGTAAGCTTCAAAATGTTGGTATCAATAGGTTATTTCTTAGTTAGATAAAAAATTTTGGTCGAATCAAATCCAAGCTGTTAAAGTGAATGACGCTTAGTCAGAGTATACGAGTGTAACCAGCGGTGTCCCCCAAGGTAGTGTTCTAGGACCTCTTCTTTTTTTTGCTTTTCATCAATGATCTGCCCAGTGTTGTAAGATATAGCAAAATCAAAATGTTTGCTGACGATTCCAAAATTTATTTTGACGGTAAAATAGATTCCGATTTTGATCGACTACTAGCTGAAGCAGAAACAGTTTTTCATTGGCAAATTCGAATCAATTAACTGTTGCATTACACATATGTAGTATACTCACTGTAGGTCGCCAAATTATTTACAATGCTGAAACTGATTTTTGTGTAAACGGTATCATTACTGTGCCCGCTGTAAATATTGTTAAAGATCTGGGTAATTTTATTTCTTGTGATATGAAGTTCTCTATACATTGTGACAAATTATGTTCCAAAGCGTATCAGAAAATTGGGTTAATTATTCGATGTTTTCAATCGAGAGACGAAAATTTTTTGCTTTCGATGTATAAAACTTACGTTAGACCAATTCTGAATTATAACTCATGTGTATGGTCGCCACACTTGCTTCAGGACATACGAAAAATTGAAGCAGTTCAGCGTAGATTTACTAAGAAACTGGCCAATATTTACCATTTTTCTTATTACGAGCGCTTAGTGCACCTAAAACTAGAAACTCCGGAAGTTCGACGATTAAAAAAAATGACCTGATTCAACCGTATAAAATCATTCACAGCATAGATATTGTGTCAAATGCGGAATTCTTAACCTACATATGCACCTGACCCTGGGACTAGAAGTAGTGTTTTAAAACTCCAAGTTCCATGTTATGATTTAAACTGCAGAAAATTTTTGGAGTTCGTGCAGTCCCAATATGGAATACGTTGCCAGATGACCTAGTTTCCACAAAATCGTTAGCCTCATTTGAGAACGGTTTAAAGAAGGCTGCTCCGCCCGGTTATGATACATCCCATTTTTCAAAAGGGCGAGCCCCCAGACCCCCGCATTCACTCTGGTTTCTCGACAAGTGTTGCTTAAATTTTCATTTTCAATGCAAAATTTTATTTCCAAATTCTAAGAAAGCTCTAGCTTCTGGGGGCTGCCGCCTCCAGACCCCGCATTCGCTTTGGTTTCTCGACAAGTGTTGCATAAATTTTCAATTTCAATGCAAAATTTTATTTCCAAATTCTAAAAAAGCTCCAGCTTCTGGGGGAACCGTCCCCAGACCCCCGCATGCACTCTGGTTTCTCGATAAGTGTTGCTTAAATTTTTAATTTCAGTGCAAATTGCATTTCAAAATTCTAAAAAAAACCCGGCTTCTCAGGGCTACCGCCCCCAGGCCCCCGCAATCGGAAACATCCCGGTAACTTGCCCCCTCCCCTTTGAAAAATTTTGGATCCGCGCCTGATAAGGGCGGCGCAACTGAGGCGGGGGGGGGGAAAGAAATTCAAACTGACATTTTTTTACCGTGAAAACACGTTTTTATAGGTTTTCGCATGCGCTGAGTTCATTTTTAGCACTTTCCATGCGAAAAAACGTTGATTTATACCTTTTCGAAAAAATTCAATTTTTGTCGAAAATCATTGTTTTTCGACATATTAGGGCTAATCGTCGAAAATTATGACCAATACAGTCGTAATATCAGCCTTAAGTTTGATCGTCATAAAGTAACACGTCGTCAAGTACTAAAACAAGGTTCATATTCATCCCCTTATGCTTATAATATAGTTTATCTCAATACTTAAGTATCCAGTAGTGTCGGTAATGTCTGGACAAGGGCACAGCTAGGTGGCAAGTGTCTCTCTTACATCAGCGAGACGAAAAAATTTCAGACTTTCGAAGTTACGGACAGACAATATATACGGTGATTTATACGCAAAATGTCTTTTATCTGCATGATTTCAAGACGTCTGTTTTCTATAAATTCTGCATATTTTATTGGTGGCTGCCGCAGTACCGCTCCTAGCATTCGCAAATAACTGCTACGCTGATTTTTTCAAAAAATAGCCGAAGGTGCGACACCCCCTCCCAACGAAATATTCCCAGTCAATTTTTACACAAGTGTCCTTTCCCCATTGGTGTTCATAGCATAACCGAAAAAACTTTCCGATACGTCTTCAACTGATCAAATTTGGCCTCAAAATAAAAAAATTTAGAAATTTCTTTCTGGAGATTGTTGCCTGCAGACTCCTGCAGCTCTATGGATTACTATTCCCTGTTATTATCTTTCATCGAAGATTATTCATGTTTACACCACACGAGTACATTATTATACTGCATTTATTTGTGTAACACACTGTCCGACGTGGCGTTCCAATCCTTTGTTTTAACTTTCCTTTCTGAAAAAATGTCTGCTACGTCTCCAGTTCACTAAATTCGGTTCGGACAAAAAATAAAAAATCTCCAATTTCTTACTGGGGGCTGCTGCTGTAACACACTGTCCGACGTGGCGTTCCAATTCTTTGTTTTAACTTTCCTTTCTGAAAAAATGTCTTCTACGTCTCCAGTTCACTAAATTCGGTTCGGACAAAAAATAAAAAATCTCCAATTTCTTACTGGGGGCTGCTGCCTCCAGATCCCTGCAAAGATGTAGCTTACTGATCTTGCGTTTCTACTGCGAATTTAGTGTTAAAACTGCGAAAAAGATAGTACTACGAATTAGTATTAAAACTGCAAAGAAGTGCATTTTAACCTATTACGAGAAATCGAATGGTCATAGCCGCCAAATTTTTTTGCGGAAACCGTCCTTACCCTTAAAATAGTTCATATACGTAACCCCAGATCGGCCTCAACCCCCATAAATTTTCCTTTTTAAAAATTGGTGAAGCACTAGCACCCCCTTTTTCAGAGAAGAATTTGTAAGCAAAAGACTACATACGTGTTTTGACAATACAACACGGCGAAAAAACGTTCAAAATTGAGCATTCGAACTTAAAAATGAGCATTGAAATTTAAAAATGAGCACAAATTGAGCCTTGCCGTTTTGAAAAAAACCCTGCTTCAGAAAAAGTTTTGTAACTTTTCAAAGCCTGAACTGATTTACAAATTTTTTTCTGCAATTAGTAGCTTAGAAATTGCTCTTTCGATGGTAGCAGCAGGTCTTCATTTGATTCAGTATTTTTGTATAAATCCAATTTTGCGCAAAAAATTTTATGTAAAGTTTAATTTTTGGACAAAGTTTGATTTCCAGCTAAAGCTTACATGCTGCAAACTTCTAACCTAGCCTATTCGGGGGGATACAGGGGGACTTCGGATCGATACAACTGAAGAATAGAGGGGAAATTCCAGCGGGACTTTTCGTTGCCCAAAAACATCATTTTATAGGTTTTTTGGTGCGCTGAGTTCAGTTTTAGTAGAGATCGGCCGGGGCCGGTGGCGGGCCGCGGGCCGACCGGGCCGACGCTCAGTCAGACGGCCCGGCTCGGCCCGGCTGCACTGCGGCCCGCGGCCCGCCACCGGCACGGGGCCGCGTGGCAGCGGGCCGGCCCCGGGCCGACCGGGCTGACCGGGCCGCGGGTTGGAGCTTCAGCCTCAAACCAATCTAATGAATTTATACATACAGAATGGACGTCACAAACAAACCCCCGTACAGCAACTGGTCTTCACGGCAACTAGCGAGCTTTGTCTTCAGTTTAATATGAATGTATTTAAAAGCCAAGTGTTGTGAGCGAGAACTAAAACCAACGGCGGGTGGACTTATTTATGCATCTCAGGCTTAAGTTTAGAATTTGACTCAAATGCGCTGCAACAATGTAAAGATAAGTGCAGTTGAAGCATTTTGTAAACGCTTAAGCTGAGACCAAACCAGACCTAAGTACCACATGGACAAAAATTTACTTTAACAGAACAACAATCATATTACATGTACAGTACTCAGAGCATAGGTCGTAAAAAAAAGTACTCCATGGAGTACTATGGTAAGAAAAGGGTTAAGTTATTGATTTATTTGGTTGGGTGCACCCCGCCTACATCAAAATTAATACAAGTTTCAGTATTTTAGCTTTCCGTTCAGCGTCTGCTATTCATTAATTCATTCTACAGCTAGAGTGTAAGGTCCGAAAGCTCGCGCTATCTTAGCAAAGCAACAGCTGGGGAATAACACTGCTACTTTAAGGGGCGGCTTTGTGTTTTTAATGCAAAACATTACAGTTGTATGTAAATTATTAGTGAGCTACAGTCGTCCTTGGACTTTAGCAGTCATTATTACTGATCAAACCAACCAGGGCCCACCGGGCCGACCGTGCCGGTCCCGGGCCAATTCCCGGCAAACAGCGGGCCGGCTGAGTGGGGCCGACCGGGCCGACTGCAACGGCCCCGGGCCGGCCCGGGGCCGGTGGCGGGCCGCGGGCCGATGCCGGGGCCGGCCCGGTGAAAATGGCTGCGGCCCCGGGCCGGCCCCGGGCCGACACTTGGCTTAGCGGCCGATCTCTAATTTTTAGCACTTTTGAAGCGAAAAAATGTCCATTTTTAGCCTTTCCAAAAAATTCAAAATTTGTCGAAAATTATCATTTTTTGTTATTTATGGGCTAATTTTCGAAAATTATCACCAAAACAGTCGTAATATCAGTCTTAAATTTGATCATCGTAAAGTAACATATAATAATATATTTAATTTAGCTTTTTTTGCAACATATTCTGTTCATTTATACCAAAAAATCGTCATTTTTTTAGCTATAAGATCGTTAAATAAGCATCGTTAAACTGAGCTCACATATCAATTGTTTTTGTTGTTGTTTTCTTTTTGCATAGACAATAGATTAATTACATTTTCCAAGCAAAAATAGCCATCTTTAATTATAAGTAGCAATTTTTATTAAATATAAATACCATAAATACGAATTCAAAACGTCACATGCTCAGCATCACGCTTACGCTGACAGCTAATTTCGGTTCATAGGTTCAGCTTTATTTATGATTCCACAGAAGCAAGTGCCCTTTTATTTGATGCAAGCAACTAAGACTAATCTTTTTCGAACCCACATACTAAGCCTAAGCCTAAGCACTAAGCCTAAGCCTGAGCTCCGAGTCTGAGCCCTAAGCCTAAGCACTGAGCCTAAGCCTGAGGTCTAATTTTATGGGAAAACCTGCTAATAAGCATCAAAAATAAATTTGCTGCACCAAAATACCCCAACCAGCTCCATATAAAAATTTCCAGCTATACCCCAAAATTTGCACTGAACCTTACTTGTGCTGTAACGCTTTAAGGTGGCACTCCTGAAATGTGGGTTTTGGCCATTATTTTGAAAACGCGCAAAAATAAACATGCATCGTAAGAACAAAAGTTGATCAGAAGTGAATTTCCTTCAAATTGATGTACATATCACATAAAAAATTTTTTGAACATTTTTGAGCAAATTTCGTCAAGAAAAATAGATTTTCACGGAAATGCCTTCACAAGCCAGTGCATTTACACGTATGTAATGTATTTGAAAGGCTAAAAAACACTAGCAGTTGTGTTTTACTGAAACGTAATCAAAAATTTTTGGTGTTTTATTGAGTGTGGTATAATTTTTTTGTGAACTAACGCAATGCTTTCTGCATGAGACAGAAATATAGTGCGTGTGAATACAAACGCAAATTTTCGGCTTGCAATTTTAAAAAATTGCCTCAACGAAAAAAGTTAAAATTTGGCACATAAATGCACCTTGGCATCTTCGAGCGGTCGCAAAATTTAATTTTTGGCAAATCGATAGTATCTAAAAAATTTACCCAAATTTGTGTTTTTCAAAAATCGCAATTTTAGTGTTTTTCAATATATCAATCATATTCATCAAAAATGACTTTTTGCGACCGCTCGATCACGTTGAGGCGAGCAAAATTACCTATTGATTGTGCAACAGCTACTTACTTGCGAAGAGAAATCGCAAGCCGAAATTCCACTCACATTTGGTCTACAGTGAATGCTAATTTGTATCAATCAACTTCATTTTTTGTATTTAGGCATACTTTTACACCAGCTTGCCATTCTGTATCTAAAATTGGCCCCAAACTGCCGTTTTTTGAAAAGTCACTTTTCAGGAGCGCCACCTTAATCAGGTCAGACTGAAGCGGGGGGAAAATTATTTTCGATTCTAATTCGCTTCCTACCGCATCTTTTAATAAAAATATACAACCCCCATCGTCAGCTATGCCCCCAATCTGATCTCTGGCTCCCAAAATAGCTGTCGCCCTTTTTAATAAAAATCTGAAGTGAAATTATTGGTATTAAAACCCTTAGGGGTCGAATAAGTCGGAAAAATTTTCGACTAATGCTCCGGAGTCCCCCTAAATCCCCCAAACCTAGGGGGGGTTAAAATTGAACGCTCTTTTGAATAGGCTAGGTTAGAAGTTTGTAGAATGTAAGCTTTAGTTGGAAATCAAACTGTCCAATGAAATTTTTTGCGCAAAATTGGATTTAGTAAAAAATACTGAATCAAATGAAAACCTGCTGTTACCATTGAAAGAGCAACTTCTAAGCTACTAAGTGCTGAAAAAATTTTGTAAATCGGTTCAGGCTTTGAAAAGTCACAGAACTTTTTCTGAAGCCACCAGGACCAGGCTGATCGAAGCGTTACAGCACAAGTACGGTTCCGTAGAAATTCCGGTCTATAGCTGCAAATTTTTTTAAAATATAATGCTAGTTAGGGGTTTTTAGTGTGGTAAAGTTATTCCTGATGCTTCTTAGCAGGTTTTTTCTTTAATTTAGGCCTCAGGCTTAGGCTTAGGCTTAGTGCTTAGGCTGAGGCTTAGTGCTTAGGCTCAGGCTGAGAAGGTGGGTCAGCAAAGGTTAGTCTTAGTTGCTTGCATCAAATAAAAGGACCCTTGCTACTGTGGAATTATAAATAAAGCTGCACTTTTAAACCTAACTTGACTGTCAGTGCCAGCTTGTTGCTGAGCATCAGTGACGTTTTCAAATCGTACTTATGGCATTTGATTTCATTCGAAATCGCTACTTATGACTAAATGATGCCTATTTTTCTAAAAAAATGTAATAAATTTAATGTCTACGCAGAAAGGAACTAAAACTTTTGATATGTAAGCTCAATTTAACTGTGCATATTTCGCCTCTTTTTTTAGTTGGCAAAATTAAGATTTTTAGTAAAAATGAGCTAAATATGTTGCAAACAAAGCTGTATTACGTATATTATTATGTATTAATTTATGACAATCAGCCCCAGTATATATGTCGATAAACGATGATTTTCGACAAAAATAGAATTTTTTCGAAAAGGTATAAATCAACGTTTTTTTCGCTTGGAAAGTGCTAAAAATGAACTCAGCGCATGCGAAAACCTATGAAAACGTATTTTCACGGTGAAAAAAGTCTGTTTAATTTCCCCCCCCCCCAGCCTCAGTTGCACCCTTTAATCAGCCTGGCCCGGGTAGCGTTAGAAAATATTTTGTAACTTTTCACAGCCTGAACCGATTTTCAAATTTTTTTTCAGCCATCAGTAGCTTAGAAGTTACTCTTTCAATGGTAGCAACAAGTAAGCATTTCTGTCTAAATCTATGTAAATAAATTTTGCGCAAAAAATTCATGTAAAGTTTAATTTTTGGACAAAGTTTGATTTCCAGCTAAAGCTTACATCCTACAAACTTAACTTAACCTAGCCTATTCGAAACAGCGTTCAATTTTAACCCCCCCTAGGTTTGGGGATATAGAGGGACTCTGGATCATTATTCGAAAAAATGCCGTTTTTGCGACTTATTCCACCCCTAAGGGTTTTAACACCAATAATTTCTCTGTAGATTTTTATTAAGGTGGCGCTCCTGAAATATGACTTTTCAAAAAACGGCAGTTTGGGGCCAATTTTAGATACACAATGGCAAGCTGGTGTAAAAGTATGCCTAAATACAAAAAACGAAGTTGATTGATACAAACTAGCATTTACTGTAGACCAAACGTGAGTGGAATTTCGGCTTGCGATTTCTCTTCGCAAGTAAGTAGCTGTTGCACAATCAATAGGTCATTTTGCTCGCCTCAACGTGATCGAGCGGTCGCAAAAAGTCATTTTTGATGAATATGATTGATATATCGAAAAACACTAAAATCGCGATTTTTGAAAAACATAAATTTGGCTAAATTTTTTAGATACTATCGATTTGCCAAAAGTCAAATTTTGCGACCGCTCGAAGATGACAAGGTGCATTTATGTGCCAAATTTTAACTTTTTTCGTTGAGCCAATTTTTTAAAATCGCAAGCCGAAAATTTGCGTTTGCATTTACACGCACTATATTTCTGTCTCATGCAGAAAGTATTGCGTTAGTTCACAAAAAAATTATACTACACTCAATAAAACACCAAAAATTTTTAATTACGTTTCAGTAAAACACAACTGCTAGTGTTTTTCAGCCTTTCAAATTCATTACATACGTGTAAATGCACTGGCTTTTGAAGGCATTTCCGTGAAAATCTATTTTTCTTGACGAAATTTGCTTAAGGTGGCACTCCTGAAATGTGGGTTTTGGCCATTATTTTGAAAACGCGCAAAAATAAACATGCATCGTAAGAACAAAAGTTGATCAGAAGCGAATTTCCTTCAATTTGATGTACATATCACATACAAAAATTTTTGAACACTTTTGAGCAAATTTCGTCAAGAAAAATAGTTTTTCACGGAAATGCCTTCAAAAGCCAGTGCATTTACACGTATGTAATGAATTTGAACGGCTAAAAAACACTAGCAGTTGTGTTTTACTGAAACATAATTAAAAATTTTTGGTGTTTTATTGAGTGTGGTATAATTTTTTTGTGAACTAACGCAATATTTTCTGCATGAGACATAAATATAGTGCGTGTGAATACAAACGCAAATTGTCATCTTCGAGCGGTCGCAAAATTTGATTTTTGGCAAATCGATAGTATCTAAAAAATTTAGCCAAATTTATGTTTTTCAAAAATCGCGATTTTAGTGTTTTTCGATATATCAATCATATTCATCAAAAATGACTTTTTGCGACCGCTCGAGCACGTTGAGGCGAGCAAAATGAGCTATTGATTGTGCAACAGCTACTTACTTGCGACGATAAATCGCAAGCCGAAATTCCACTCACGCTTGGTCTACAGTGAATGCTAATTTGGATCAGTCAACTTCATTTTTTGTATTTAGGCATACTTTTACACCAGCTTGCCGTTGTGTATCTAAAATTGGCCCCAAACTGCCGTTTTCTGAAAAGTCACATTTCAGGAGCGCCACCTTAAAAGGGGCGACAGCTATTTTGGGGGCTAGAGATCAGATTGGGGGCTTGGCTGAAGATGGGGGTTCTATATTTTTATTAAAAGATGGGGTGGGAAGCACATAGCAGCCAAAAATAATTTTCCCCCCTATTCTTCAGTTTGACCCTCCGGATCATTAGGCGAAAAAATGTCGTTTTTCCGGCTTATTCGTTCCCTAAGGGTTTTAACACCAATAATTTCACTGTATATTTTTATTAAAAGGGGCGACAGCTATTTTGGGGGCTAGAGATCAAATTGGGGGCTTGGCTGACGATGGGGGTTCTATATTTTTATTAAAAGATTGGGTGGGAAGCACGTAGCAGCCAAAAATAATTTTTCCCCCTATTCTTCAGTTTGACCCTCCGGATCATTAGGCGAAAAAATGCCGTTTTTCCGACTTATTCGACTTATTCGAGCAAAGGGACGGGGTGTAAGAAAAGGGACCAGTGGCGTACCCAGGGGGGGGCTAGGGGGACATCAGCCCCCCCCTTCGCGATTTTAGCCCCCCCCTTCGCGATTTCAGCCCCCCCCCTTTTTCACTTTTTTCCTGTGGTCTTCTTTGGTTTCATGACACCGCTGAAAAAAATTTTCCGGCACGTTCCCAATTGACTAAAATTACACTGAAATTTCAAAAATTTTCCAAAATTTTCTTTCGAGGTGATCTCGCCCCTAATTCATTACTGCTCTAATGTATATACATGACTTATATCTGCTATGGTGCATTAATAATGAGTAATGCTGACAACTATTATTGGTATTTAGTTATATATTTTATGTGGCTTTTAATTAAAAACCGTGTGGTGGGTGGAGTGGAGGACGAACGTCTAAGGACAGCCCTTGTCACCCATGGTTTTTCTTCAATTTTTTCCTGTATACAACGTATTTTTCAGGTTTGCTAGTCCCCCATGGGCCGATTTTTCGTTTTTTTATCTAAATGTGTGACTGTTAATCTAAATGACAAGTGTTGCTTAGAATTGGTTTTTCTATGCAATTATTATTTCAAAATTCTAAAAATACTTCACTTTCTGGGGGGGGGCTGCCAAACCCAGACCCCTGCAACCACTCTTTTTTTACTACCAGTGTTGCTTAGAATTGCTTTTTCAATGCAAATTTTATTTCAAAATTCTAAAAAAGCTTTAGCTTCTGGGGGCTGCCGCCCCCAGACCCCTGCAACCACTATGATTTCACAACAACTGTTGCTTAGAAATGGTTTTTCAATGCAAAATTTATTTCAAAATTCTAAAAAAGCTCCAGCTTCTGGGGGCTGCCGTCCCCAGCAGCGAACGACCGGAGGTAAAATTTTGCCGGAGCCGGAGCCGGAGCCGGAGCCGGATACAAAATGCCGGAGCCGGAGCCGGAGCCGGAGCCGGAGCCGGAGCCGGAGGCAGTGTTTTACAAAAAAGTTTCAATTAGTAAAAAATGTTGACAATTGTGAAAAAATTTTTTTCGAAACAGCATTTTTTAATGTTTCAACAGTCACGCCCCATTTCTATACATATGGCTTTACACACTCATACGACAACTGGCCACTGACTGGTCCCGTTTTTGGTGATCTCACAAAAAATTTTCATCAACATTGATAAAAAGTCAAAAAAGTGTTCAAATTGACCAGTATGGCATTTTGACTGCGGTGCCAAGGCCAGGTGTCAGGAGTGAGAGGGAGCTGGTTGTTCAGGCCTTCAGGGTGTCCATCTGAACCTCCCCCTTTTAGTCAAACCTTGCAAAATTGTCAAGAATATTACGTATATAAGAATATATACACCCAAAAAATAGACAAATTTGGAAAAGATTGCACTTTGTAGAAGATACGACGCCGTAAATGTCTGTAGCTTCCGGGGATTACCGCCCGCCCCCCCCCCCGACCCCAGTAATTTAGGCGTATAACAGCCACGTTGTAACCAGGAAAACATCTTTAGGGGGAATGACTTTTCGATTTTTTGTACTGGGTGAAAATTAACTTTTTTGCTATTTTAACACTAAAATTTGCGAAATAACAGCACATGCACATGCAAACATATTTGACCGGCCGAAAACATCAGAGCTAAAACTCAAGTTCAAATCACTAAGTCACATAGTTACAAGCTTATAGGGGTCTGGGGGCGGCAGCGTGAGTGTGAGAAACTTTTGATTTTTAGGCCGAGTTTAGTCAATTGGAGACGTAAAAATACACAGTGCTAGAGAGGGGTAGTCATCTCCATCACAATTGGCAGTAATATAAGTACTGTAATCGACTTACCGCTTTGTTAATCTTGCGATTTTTTTTCAAAATTTGAACTTTAGGCCAAAGTTTGAACAATGAAAATTCTCCGGCTCCGGCACTTTTTTTGCCGGAGCCGGAGCCGGAGCCGGAGGCTCAAATCCGGCCGGAGCCGGAGCCGGAGCCGGAGCCTCCGGTCGATCGCTAGTCCCCAGACCCCTGCAACCACTATGATTGCACGACATGTTGCGTAAATAAAACTTTTTTGCAATATCAATGAAATCAGTAAAAAAATTTTAAAAAGCTGAACTTTCTGCAGACTGCCGCGGACTGCGTGTGCGTTTTCACCCTTTCACCCCCCCCCCCCCGGTCGTCGACCATCAGTTCAGCCCCCCCCTTCGCGAAATCCTGGGTACGCTACTGAAAGGGACGGGGTGTAAGATGACCAGCAGTGGCCCTCCCCTTCCTTCTAAGTGAATGTTTTTGGTTTTGTTGTTTGTTTGTTGAATGCTTGTGTTGTGTATTATACACTTGTGCGGGTTTATATATACGTACTTTATTTGCTTTAATTTTTGTTTTGTTTCCATACGCATACATTTTTGTTTTCATTCACTTAATAAATTCTTTCTTTCTTCTTTCTATTCCAGCTGTTTTGGAGGCTAGAGATCAGATTGGGGGCATGGCTGACGATGTGGATTGAGCCTGTTTTCATACATCTGAATGCGCGCGTGCAGGGAAACACTCGTGCGCTTCGCGCACTCGTGCCACGCACTCGGCGTTTTTCTCGCACAGCGTGCGTACATATACATGAGAGCACGCTTGAGCCTGCTTCAAAGTATACATGTGTAGTACACTGTCTGATGTGACGTTACCATTTTTCGTGTTAATATTTGTCGGAAAAAGTTTCTGATACGTCTGCAGTTGACCAAATTGGGTCTTAAATTTGAAAAATTTGCCAATTTCTTTTGGGGGGGGGGGGGGGCGGGCCCACCCCCCAGACCCCTGCAACTTAATGGTTTTGTGATCTTGCGTTTGTAAGCTGTTTATACGTGTTAAAGTCGCTAAAAGTGCCTTTTAACCTATTACAAAAAAAATCGAAAAGTCATTCCCCCCCCCGAATATTTTTTTGGGTATATTATATATACCATAGATGCACATAGGAAGGGGAGGGGTATCCGGTGCAGGTTCGGCGGGGGGGGGGGGAATACAAACGCATATTTTTTCAATGTAAAAACACGTTTTTATAGGTTTTCGGACGCGCTGAGTTCATTTTTAGCACTTTCCAAGCAAAAAAACGTAGATTTACTGCTTTTCGAAAAAATTATTAGATCATTGGATCATTAGTCGAAAAAATGCCGTTTTTCCGACTTATTCCACCCCTAAGGGTTTTAACACCAATAATTTCAATCTAGATTTTTATTAAAAGGGGCGACAGCTATTTTGGGGGCTAGAGATCAGATTGGGGGCTTGGCTGACGATGGGGGTTCTATATTTTTATTAAAAGATGGGGTAGGAAGCGATTTATGGGCAAAAATAATTTTTCCCCCCCCGCCGAACCTTGACCGGGGTATCCACCCCCCCCCCCCCTGAAGGGGGTCAGCACCCCTCCTCCTCAACCTCCCACCCTCCCCCCTCTGATGGCTAAGAAATTATATACTCCAAAAATGCTGTAAAAATTGACAAATTGCAAACAATTTTCGCCTGCGGCCAAAAAAGTACCCCAAAAATGAGTTGAAAATCTAAAAATTCTGAAAAATTTTCGGCTATCGCCGAAAAATGGCCAAAACTAGGGACCACCCCCTTTCCGCCAGAAGTCGGGCACCCCCCTCGCCGATTCTTCCCGTGCATCTCTGGTATATACGCCACTGAGACAGATGTTTTTGTTTTTGAGACAGATGTTTTGATAACACGATATGTAAAAAAGCTTTTGATGTATTCAGTCTATATTTATACGGGTATAGCTTGAGGGGGTGACCTCTGAGACCTTGATCATTTGCAAATCTGAAAAGACTGGAGAATTCAATATCAAAGTGACCATGCATGATTTTATACACAGTACACAAATCAGTCAGCGTTCTGCGCATTTCCAATGGCTGCAGTTTCAACTGCTCTAGTCTTTTATCGTAGCAAAGGTTTCCTAGGCCAGGGATACGTTTGGTAAATTTTCGTTGCACATTTTCAACAGCGTTTTTTTTTGGCCAAACTGGTGACCATGGCCACTAAAATTATGGATTGGCCACTGAAAATTTTGGGCTGGTGACCAATCTGGCCACCAAAAAGTGAAATTTAAAGTGAAGAATGTTTAAAAATCAAAAAAATAGCCCGGCTTCTGAAGGCTCTCGCCCCCAGACCCCCATGCAGGTTATCAATACAACACTAATGTATATAGTGGTGCGGGGAAAAAAACCCTACGCGTTTTGCGGGGAAAAAAAACCCTAGTGCTTCCTGGCCGAACCTCACGACATAGGACCTTTTTGAGTATGCAGGTGGAAAGCGCATCCCAAACTGACTTACCACACCAATTTCTGTGCAGTTTTGAGGCCTGTAGCGTTTTTTATAAAATTTCAAAATTTTGCATGTTGAAAAATTCCAAAGTGACAAAATTTTCCAAATTTTTGACTTGTCATAATTTTTCACAAAAACACTTTTGACCAACGCCGTTTGCATTTTTCAAGAGAGTTACCTTTCCTCTATACTTCTGAAGCTCGAAAACCGTGAAAAACGCTGTGGTTGACCAGTGACTGGTCAAAGTTTGTGCGGGAAAAAAAAACCCTATTGCGGGGAAAAAAACCCTATTTTGTTTGGCGGCATTTTTTTGCTAAACTCACCCATTGTTGCTACTAAAGTTAGTTCATCTGGGCTAACAACATGCGTAGAGTTCATTAAAACCGTTTATTCGGCCGCAAAACGTCGTTTTTTGTCATTTTGGGCCATACCCCGACACCCCTTACGAAACCTGTTTTGATGATGTTTCACCAAAATTTGGCATTTTTTGCAATATTTAGGTTTTAGCTGCTGCGTACCAATTAAATCCAAGAATTATAGACGCGGGCGGTGTTTGTCCGCTGTTTCTCACGTAATAAGCGCAAAAATCTGTTTTTAATGCTTTCAAATACGGAAAAAATGCTTATTTGGGCAGCAGTCATTTCTGCCAAAACGGGTCGATTTTTGAAGAATCATTGTGAGTCACATGGATGTCGCAGAAACGGTTTTTTTAGTCCATACTGCAGCCTAAGAGTTGTAGAACACGATGAAATTGTGTTTATATTCCCTGTTAATAGAACAACCAGAAAAAGTGATAGGGTTTTTTTCCCCGCATTAGGGTTTTTTTCCCGCATAGGGTTTTTTTTTCCCGGAGGTTTCGAGACTCATTACTCAGAAACGTGAGTGGTTACAATCCATTTTATTAGTGCAACAGTTAGGCGAAAGATGGCCGTTATAACAGCCACGAGCATTAATGGATATGATTTATGTGGAGCACAGGACGACCCGAAAAGTTGAAAATAGGGTTTTTTTTCCCGCACCACTATACTGCAGAATCTTCACTTTTGAGGTTTAATGCTTATACGCACTGTCATCTGACTGTGCTCTGTTGTATCGCGGTAGTTATTTCGGTTTTGTTGACAGCGATACGAATTTTTTGTTGTAAATATATGTTGATCCTTGTCATTGACTTGTGCGGGGGGCTACCTGAATAAGTGAATTTTAGGTTCTGCTCAAATGTACACGCAATGCAGCCGCGTAAAGGCGCATTGCACATGTAAAAACGGAAACCAAAACTCCAGTTGACCGAATTTGTCCTAAAAATGAAAAATTTCCATTTTTAATGGGGGCTGCTACCCCAAGAACCTTTAAACGTTGTTGCTTGCCTCAGGGGCGACCCAACCCAACCCGCGGCTCAACACTCGTGGGTAACCCGCGACCCAACCCTCGCCGTAAAACGCGACCCGCGACCCACTTTGACCCACCACTCTATAACCATAACGTACATTATACAGTGCATGTTCACTTTTTTACTCACTTGTTTAAATTCACTATTGCGGAGACTGAGGGCCTCAGCCCCCAAAATCCAGTTATTTTTACACTTATTGACCAGGTGGCTTACATAACAAAGTGTAAATTTGGTCATTTAAATTAAATATACTAACTGTTGCGGGGGTCTAGGCGGCAGCCCCCAGGAAAAAAATTTGAAATTTTTTAATTTTTGGGCCAAAGGTTATCAATTGGAGACGTATCAGAAATTTTTTTGGCCGGGCTATGAAAACCAAGGGGGGACCCTTGTCGACAATTTCTTCATGTTCCAGTTTTCGCGGGTCGTAAAAAAATTTTCGACCCGCGCAGCCTGAAGTGGGTACCCGCAGGTCGACCCACGGCTAAAATTTTCCGACCCGACCATCAAAGCCAATGCATCATGCATGTGTACATGAGTTTACATTATGAAGCATTGTTTTGCCATTGCGAAAATGGCATTTTAGTGAATTCGTGGTTTGTAATTTAAAAAACTTAGTAAACTTTCCAAACTTGCTTGCTTCTGGAAGCTGAGAGCCCTCTCGGTTAGGGATTTTCAGTGTTTTTAACTCAGTAAATTGTGAACGCATCTTTCAAATTGGCTACTAAATTTTTGCATTGGCCACTAAAATATTGGGTCTAGTGGCCAGCTGGCCACCAAGACAAAAATGAAAAAAATAAGCCCTGATTTTCAAGCATCGTTTTGTCTTTAATTAAGTTTGGTGACCATATAACTGAGTTGTGCTCGAGAACAGGGCGAACAAAAGTTGTGTACATTTTTAAGAGAAAGTCGGATTGTCTTGATGAAAAACTGCGGAAAATATTTGACGAAATACTGTGCGCTTTTTTTGCGATTTTTGCGTAGTGCGCGGAAAATTTCATACTTGATGACACAAATATACCCAGGTCTTGGAGACCAGAGCTTACTGCTAATTTTTGACTACCAAGCATGTAGGCAGTTGTCTCTGGGTCTAAGACTGTTCCAAAACCGAAAACCTGACACTTAGGTACAGACAGATTCAACTGCCATGTACAAGACCAGTCATAGACCCTTTGCAAGTCTTGAGCTAGCTTAAATGAGAAAGGTTCTTTAGTACGAATAGATATCTTTGTGTCATCAGCGTATATTGCAATGTCTGAGAATTTTATATTTTCGGTAATGTCATTTATGAAAATTTGAAAAAGGAGGGGCCCCAAAACGGTACCTTGGGGAACCCCACTTTGGACCGCAGTATCTTTAGATAGGCGACTTTCCAGGCTAACTGCTTGACTTCTATTGCTTAAGAAACTTTTAATCCAGAGCAATAAATTACCGTCGATACCATAACATTGTAATTTTAATAATAATTTGGCATGGGAAACCGTATCAAAAGCTTTAGCGAAATCAAGAAAAACAACATGCGTGTTATAACCAGCTTCAACGTTTTGAATCCAACTATGATAGGTGCATAATAAGTTTGTGGTAGTTGACTTACGTTTTAGGAACCCATGTTGACGGCTATCTGGTAATTTTTCAGAGAAAAGGAAGGCTTCAATATGATCACGAATAATACGTTCTAGAATTTTCGAACAAGCTGATGTTAGGCTAATTGGTCGGTAGTTAGAGACATCTGCAGCAGATCCTTTGCGTTTAAAAATTGGGACAACAAAGGCTTTTTTCCAGATGTCAGGTATATTTCCTGTAGTTAACGAGAAACTGAAAATTTTAAAAAGTGGGAAAGAAAACGAGCGAGCAAGGTTTTTGAAAAGTAATGGAGGGATGGAGTCTGGTCCAGTTGACAATTTAGCAGGTGATTTTCGTAAATACTTTTGGACCAGTTCTGTGATTTTTACATTTGAGATTAATTTTGCGGTTCTATTAGTAAATAATGGGGTGATTCCGTTATCTTTTGTAAAAACAGAAGCAAAGTATAGGTTAAACAGATTTGCTTTAGCTTCAGGCTCAGTAGCAACTTGATCACAGGTTACTAAAGGTGGTACGCGTGATTTAGATGTAGTTTTGGAGCGGATATAGCCATAAAATTTTCGTAAGTTAGGCGAATTTAAAATTTTTTGTTCTTCAATATGTTTTTGGTGACGAGTTTGTTTACGAAACTCTGTTGCACATGACTTAAACGCATTTCGGTCTCGTTCATTTCCCGTCAGCTTGGCTTTTTTCCATAACTTACGTTTTCGTAATCTAAGACTGCGTAACACATGCGGAAAATTTTTTGACTTTATTGGGCGGTTTTTTGGAACAAAAAGATCTATTACATAAAGAAGTATATCATGAAAAATTTCCCATAAATGATTAATATCAAATTTGTCAGAGAGTAACGTATCCCAGTCTATCGTATCTAGGAAACCTGACATACCGACACAATCTGCAGCTCTGAAATTGTAGCCATTGTCCCTGTGGGGACTGATTTCTGTGCTGTCAACGAAACTGAAATTATATAAAATTGAGAGATGATCACTTGAGGAAAATGGTTCTTGAACAGTTACAGTACCCAAATTAACATCATTACAAAATAAAAGGTCAAGAAAATTTTTTCCCCGTGTAGGCTCACTTACTAGGTTTTCAAGACCACATGAGCTAATATACTGTGCAAATTCGGAAGCTAAGTTAGACCCATAATTTACATTATTTTTCCAGTCAATAGAGGAAAAGTTAAAATCTCCACATAATATAACATCACAGTTAATATCACAATTTTGATAAATTAAGCCGAAAAGTTTAATGGATGTTTCTGTATTCGAATTTGGAGATCTGTAAACCACTCCTATGCGTAATTTCGTAGTTTTAAAAATTAAATTTACAAACAGTAGTTCGACGGTGGAATCAAAAGATATAGACATCACTTCTTGTGCATTATATTTTTTATGAATTAAAATACAAACGCCCCCATGAGTGCCAACCAATCTGTCACATCTGAAAATATTATATAATTGATATGGAAATAAACTATCATTATAGTCCGGAGATAACCAGGACCCAGTTATACATACTATATCATATGAATTCATGGATAACTCGGCGGCCAGTTCGTCAAACTTATTTGTTAGACATTGTGAATTGAAATAGTAAAGTTTGAGGTGGGCTTCAACTAGAGCTGGTTTTGTTGAATCAAAATGATCAGACGAGGCTAGTTTGACGAATCAGACCGGGGCACAATCTTACCTTTGTGAATGACAACATTATCACCCTGTGCGCGCAAATCGGCTAGCTTTGCACGCAAGACTCGGTCGGCCTGTCGTTGAGCATAAGTAAGATCCGGTCGTACCCAGGGCGGCGCCCCGTCAGGCCCCGCAGCCTCAGCCACAGAACGAAACCCACGAAGAAAGGCTAACCTATCTCCTTGGTTTCGAATGTGGATTTTGAGGATGCGGGGTCGACCAGGCGCTGACCTGGGGCCGTCCCGGAAAACATAATCAACGGCAGCTCGATCAAGGTTATGTAAGTGTCTCAGCATAATTACGAACAGTATCCAAATCATTTCCCTTTTCGGGCATACTGAGTATAACGAGAGTGTGCTTTTTCTCGGACTGTTCTATGTATTCTTGAATAGTTTCGGAAATCAGTTTCGGGGTTTCATTCATTTTCTGCTCCAGGCCATCCAATCGGTTCGATATAGTCACCAGCGCGTCAGTGCTTGGGGCTGTTGGCGGTTTGGTAGTATTCACTTGATTCTCCAGCTGTTTCAGTTTAGCTTCCATGCTGACCATTCGTTGTTTCATTTGTGTAAAGTCATTCAGGCATGTAGCGCATAAAATTCCAAATTTTGGGGCGTTGTTGGTTGGGTTCGACGTCTTACGGAAGGATGTATCGCTGAGGCCAATACATTTGGAATGCATCAAGTTTGTGCAGCCGGGACATTTGAGATGGTAGTCCAAAGATCCAACGCCCTTCGAGCAAATACAACACAAATCTGGAACTGGGGACATATTACCAGCGGCGGCCATCGCGGTAGCAGCAAGGTAATAAAATATCAATAAAATTAATATGTTGCGATCGTGCATTGCCGGGGTCGTGCCTAAAACAGACACACCCCATTTGATCCAGATATGATAATCATCTGAATCAAATGGGTTAAAACCGATTTGGACTGGATGATGGTATTCATAAAAATCAAGCTCGGATTATATATAATCTCGGCTTCAGTGATTATTTTATTGATTCATGAATACCAAAAAGCTCGGATGAAAAGCTAGCAGAGCTACATAAGGCTTCAAGCCTGGATTGACAAAATAGCTCGGATAAAAACCCAAGCTTGTGCACAAGCCGGGCTTTTTATCCAGACTTTTTCAAGCCAGACTTGCTGCTAAAAAGCCGAGCTTTTTATCCCGACTCATGAATACTAGCCTTGGGGCGACACATTTTCAATGCAAATTTTATTTCAAAATTCTGAAAAAATCGGGTTTCGGGGGGCTGCCACCCCCAGACCCCCGCATTCACTCAGGTTTCTCGACAATGTTGCTTAAAATTTCATTTTCAATGCAAATATTATTTCAAAATTCTAAAAAACCTCCTGCTTCTGGGGGCCGCCGCCCCCAGACCCCCGCGTTTACTCTGGTTTCTCTGCAAGTGTTGCTTAAAATTTGTTTTCAATGCTAACAGGAAAACCAGGAATCTGAATTTTCTGTCAAATTTTTTCGGTTACGGATTTTTCAGATGTATTTTACCCTTTCCATTCAGAGACATTTTACAGACTTTCAGCGGAATTTCAGGCAAATTTCAGATAAATTCAGGGTAAATTCAGAGAATTTCACCCAGAATTCAGAGACTCTGAATTTTATCCGAAAAAAATGTTACTGACTTTTCAGATAAATTTCAGATACTTTTTACACGAGTTTCAGAAAAAATTCACAGGTTTTTCACATCTGTAAGTATCAGGTAAATTTTATCTGAAATTCGTGTAAAATGTATAATGTATAAAATGTAAAATGTAAAAGTCCGTAACCCAAAAAATTTACAGAAAATTCAGATTCCTGGTTTTCCTGTGATTTTAGTTCAAAATTTTAAAAAAAAGCTTTAGCTTCTGGTGGCTGCCGCCCCCAGACCCCAGCAGCCGTGTTATATTTAGTATATATATACATATATAAATTGCATTATATTATATACATATATAAAATACATATATTATTTAGTTATATATATATGTATATATAACTTCTATATTTCACTACCTAGCACAGCTAAAAATTTTGACTGAACCGCCCCCCCCTTTGACATTTTCTGGGTACACCCCTGGGCGTGCGTATTTGATTTGATTCAGTATGGGGTTTAGGCTTAGGCTTAGGCTAAAAAATCGAAATCTCAAGAAAAATCCTGCCAGCTTAGCTTAGAAAATCCTACTAGCTTAGCCTAGATATAGCAGGCGGGGAAAAAACCCGCATTTTCATATTTCGTCGTGTAGCTCATAGATTATACGTTTTCACGGGAAACCAAAAAAATCTGTCGTAGGCCTAACCTTGCTCTAAATGCTGGGACCGGTTTCATTTCGCTATCTCTTACCATTTTTTGGCGGGAAGCCAAAAACTTGCCGGGAAAAAAACCCATTTGGGGGAAAAAAATCCATGTGGGGGAAAAAAACCCACCCCATATATAAATCACTCGAAAAGTGTGTTAGCGGTAGTTTTTCAACACTATGGCACGTATTAGGAGTAGTAGAGGCCCCTGATGCCAAAACTAAACGCAGATTTGCTATGGGGCGTCAGATAGACAAATTTGAAAACTGCCCTTCGCAGCCCATTATAAAATTTTGAATTTTCAGATTTGAAAAACAAAACACCTTAATTTACCAAAAAGGCCATGCGTATATATGTCCGCAAACATTTTTCGATGCTTCAAAACTCGTGATACAGATTTTTTAGTGAAAATGTTCTTAACATACGTTAGACCCATTGTGGAATATGCCACTCCAGCTTGGTCACCCTACTTGCTGAAAGACATAGATATTATAGAGAAGGTACAGCGTACGTATACCAAGCGTATACCCTTTGGTTAGACATCTCGATTACCCAAGTAGACTTGCAGCTCTACATCTAAAGAGTTTAGAACACAGACGCCTAGTTGCGGATCTGATATTTGGGTTCAAGGTAATAAAAAAGGAAGTTGACTTGGAGTTTGATGACTTGTTTCAGTTTGCTTTAGACACTGGACTACGTTCGCAAGGCTTAAAATTATATGTACCTCGTGCAAATTCAGATCTCCTTGCAAGTTTTTTTCGATATAGGTTTCCAAAATTTTGGAACTCGTTATCCGAAAATTCATTTCGCACACAGACAGTTTCGAATTTCATAAAATCTCTTGAAAACTGCGATTTCAAAGAATTCATGAAGGGGCGGGGGGTTAGGTGACCACTACCGGTCCTCTCCTGCCTTGTTTGTTTATTCTATCTGCCTGTTTGTTGTTTATTATTTGGCTGTTGATTTTGTTTCTTTATATGTATATTGTTATTACTAACACATAGGAACGTCGGCTTTGGTTAACAGAATTGTAAACCGACGGCTTTAGCAATAAACTTCTTCTTCTTCTTTCGCCTGAAAACGTTGAAAACAACTAAAAAGTTGCTATTACGCTTCAAATACATGCAAAATCTGCACGTTATGGCTACTTTTTACGCCATCGACCCTCCATGGAGGGTACCGTGAGTGGGTACGACTGGTCGTGACGGCCATATTTTAATTTTATTCGGTTATTTGGCGTTTAAACAAGAGAAATTAACAGGTTATAATTAAAAACATAAAAAAACTGCCAATAGTACCAGATAATATATACTACTTTCCACTCCAAAGTGACCTAAAAATTACAAAGTCCGACTAT
>JASANF010016497.1:0-33853 GCA_030248245.1 Trissonchulus sp. WLG1_4 | reverse complement strand
GGTGAATTTTCAACAAGTTTTCAATTTAAAATTTCAAAACATAATTTAAAAAACGTTAATAAAAAATGTTAGATTCTCATCGAGATTCGAACTCTAATAGCTGATTTAGGAGTCCAGAGTGCGAACCATTGCACTAATGAGAACCTGTTAGAAAGAAGCATAACTAATGTACACAACTTCTCTCTGTGCGACAGAGCAGCAGCTTCACATGCATAGTACAACATTTGATTGGTGAAAATTTAATTAACGCAATAACATCGAATAGAGTTGTTTTGCTGATACAGTTGCTCTGGTGAATTTTTGTTGTTTTATAAATGCCGTGTTTATCAGCGACCGGTTGGCTCAGTTGGTTGAGCTACGGATTCAGAATCCGAGTGTCAGTGGTTCGATCCCACTCCGGCGCTTTCAGTTTTGCAGTTCGATGCGAGAATTGTGTCATGGCTGAAAAGTTAGATAGATAAATGCATAGATAAAGAGAAGACGCCTTTCTAGTCTTAATTAACACTAGAAAATTGACCTACCCGAAATAACATAGGAGTAGGAGAATTTGAATATAGTATATACGCGGCCCCTGAAGGGGCCGCGTAAAAACAGGGTTTGAACTTAGCCTCAAGAAAAACAAGAATTGTAAGGTTGTGAAATGTAATTTCGTGAAAATGGTCTAAGGCATGGTTTTTTAAAGACTGTACAGAATGACTTTACCTAAAACGACTTCACTATTTTTCTGCATTCAACTGTAAATAAATTAATAATTTATAGTACTGACCTTAAGCGGAGCTCCGAGTTTGCATTTCTGCACCAAGTTAAACATAAGAACATGGCCAGTCAGTTTTACATTTACAACTGCTTGCAGTTCACGTGACGAAACTTCGCCTTCTTTCGACGTTTTATCAGAATTCACTAAAAAATGTTAATAAGTATGAACTGTTTTTATTGAGTCATGCATACGAAACGGCAGGACACTATGGGTGGATTTCACCACGGTGATTTTTATAAATCATAGTTTAAGCCAGGACAAACAAATTATAATTCAAGACATATTGGAGGGCCATAGAACGATAGAGCTGTGGCCTGGTGGTTAAGGCGTCTGACGAGAGATCAGAAGTACGTGGGTTCGATTCAAATTGTGTGCCTTTTTTGCAATTTCTTTAATTTTTACTTTAATTTTTGCGATTTAATTTTAAGCCATGTTTAGATTTGAAGTCGTCATGCAGGTACTTTATAGCACCATCTATCCTGTTTTCTACATCTGAATGCGCGCGTGCCGGGAAACTCTCGCGCGTGTCACTCATGAGTTTCGCGCACTCGTGCCACGCACTCGGCGTTTCCCTCGCACAGCGTGCGTACAAATAGATGAGAGCACGCTTGACCGTGTTACAAAGTATTCTTGTCCTATAATTAAGCGTTTAAGCAACGTAACTCAACCTATATACTTCAGCGTGCCGCAGAGCGTAGCCTACATATTTATTAGCGTGTACAGCAGTTAGAAACCTACACGTTGTATCCCCCCATCCAGCAAAACTAACAGGATAAACAGTAACATCGTCACTCGTTTTCAACTTGATGTTGACATTGTTGACGCAAACGGGAGACTTGTTCTCATTGAATGTAACAGGTCGGGGAAGTTTTAGTATAGCAATGTCGTCCTCGCGAGGTTTTGTTATCAAGTCTATAAAAGTTATATAGTTTTCATGCATGGCTAAATTCAAGCCTTTCTGAAGCACCATATTTTCCTCATAAAGCCCACCGTTATCTTTCCATATTTTTGTTCCCATATAAATCGAAACTTTTTCACTCATTATCTTTTCGCTGAAACAAAATAAGAATTAATAAGCTAATAACTAAAAAAGAAGAAAAAAGAATAACACAGCAAAAAATAAAAGCAGCTGCCTGACACTTCGCCCTACACGGCTTATATATATTATCTTGGTGTGTGCCAAATTGCAGTAAACTACGTCTAACTGACGCTGCGTTATGGACGATATAAAATTAAAACTAATCCGCTAAATTCAATTTTGGATAAGACACCTAGAAATAAAGCCTAGAACGAGAAGTTAAATTTTTAAGTAGTGAGAATCGCGACAAATTCAGCAAACCTTTTCTATTTGCCATAGTTATGCTGATGTTATAAATTGTTTGTTATTAATGTTGATGTTTTGCAAACTTTAGGACTCCGACTTACTTTTTCATGAATGTGTGATTACGTATCATTCTCGAAAGCGAAAACAAAGGTTTAATTCGAAATCATCAACTGTTTATGATTTATGTAGTAGTTCAATAATGCTGTGGTCTGTGCTGATGTGGCAAATACGTTAAATTTACAATTCAAACAAAACAAACAAGCACGTTTTGCGAGTAGAGTTAAATTAATTTTAGATAGATTTCGTTGCGACATGCTTGTTGTAGTGCTGAGGATATTCTTCGAATATAAAACGCGGCACCAAAATATTTTGATGCCAACTTTTATAACTGACCGTGACCGCTCTATGTGTTAAATCAGTTTCTAGCCACTAACCAGCAGTGTAATAGTGGCTAAAACGTTGACATATCCTAAAATCTCATATGTGACATCATTTGTAAGTGCAGTCAAATAATGCATCTAAATTTGTCTCTGCGGAGACTTCACTTTCAGTGCCGCACTGCCACAGAAGCGATTTTTTTGGATCAATTTGTGTTCGAAAATTACGTAAATATTATGAAAGATATGTAGTATCATGATTAGGTACTATTGCCGATGCATAATATGCAAGCCAGCAATCTCGTGCCAACCTCAGCTGCAGGGTTGGCAGCCGCTCACGCCCTATAAAGTTTGGTGAATTCAGTTCATACTTCGTTACATACTAAACATATAGACTGCTAAAATAGTGTCCTGGTATACCATTTCTCTGCTTTAATTTTAAAATTATTTCAAATCGAGAAAAAGCTTGCTGTTCCATAGAATAAAAATTGTTTTTAATGCCTCAGCCGCCGCGTATATACTATAGTGCAAAAGGCTCCTATAAATAACACGTAAATCAGGCGATTGCTGTGTTATTCGACTGCTAGGTTCCTAAAATACACACTGTGCGTGGGTGTGTGTGTACGTTTCTACCTACGTCGTTAGTGGCAGGCGATTATTCTGATTGCAAAAGGGCTGCAACTAAACGTGTTGCAACAATTTTCCAAGATTGTTTATGAACACGTCGGAGCCATGAAAGTTGTGGTTTTAATCTGATGCCAATTTGGTAACTGTCAGACCAAGCCAAAGAGCCTTAGCAGTGCTGCACATTTGCACAGTTATGGATGTCGTTGCGGCGTTCAGTTATTTTGGACCGAGCCGAATGTGTGGGTGACGGTCATTTTGACCATGACTCAAGCTCTTAGTTTAAAAGTGAAACTGACGCCCTAAAAGTTTTTTGATAAAAACGTTTTCAACCATAATGCTGACATTGTTGGCTGACATTGTTGGCTAAGAAGTGAAATAACCACCAGTCGACCCGTTGCGTTAATAGTTTGAAATGTTGGCTCTGAAAATTTTTGGTGCCGCGTTTTATATTCGAAGAATATCCTCAGCATTTAAAGCACGTCGCGACGAGCACGTCTAAAATTAATTTAACTTTACTCGCAAAACGTGCTGGTTAGCTCTTACGCTTTGACAGTTCTATTAGATTTAGTAAAAAATGTAATACAAGGTTTAGTGTTAAATTTAACACAAGGGTCCTCCCCCTTTTGGTTTTTTTGGTCCGGCCGGAAAAATTTTCTGATACGTCTCCAATTGACCAAATTTGGCCTAAAAATAAAAAATTTCCCCCCATTTTTCTTACTTATTCTTTGTTATTATTTTTCGTCAAAGCCTATACATGCATACATTAGTAGATTATGCTACATGTCTGATGTGACGTTACCATCTTTTGTTTTAATTAATCTGTCAGAAAAAATTTCTGATACGTCTCCAGTTGACAAAATTCGGTCTAAAAATTGGAAAAATCGCGAATATTTTTCTGTGGGCTGCCGCCCCCAGACCCCTGCAACTTTGTGGTTTAATGATCTTGCGTTTGTAAAGCGTCTAATAAGAGTTTAATTGCTAAAGCTAAGTGCATTTTAACCCATTACAAAAAATCGAAAAGTCATCCCCCGTATAAATTTTTTCCTGGGTACGTCACTGGTGATATATACTGTTTTTATTATGAACAACTTTTCACACAATAAGCTATAGTATGTAGGTATTTAGTAGCATAAGCCTTTATGCAACACACTAAGTTCTTCAACTGACAAGGGCAATCGAACTGTCAAGTAATGAAAATCAGGGCCGATCTGGGCCGGGCCGGGCGGGCCGACGTCGACGCCCAATCAGGGCCGGGCCGGGCCGGGCCGTAGAAAATCTTGAGAAGGGCCGGGCCGGGCCGAACAAAATTTTCGTCAGGGCCGGGCCGGGCCGGGCCGAAAAAGCCGGCCCTGATCTCACGTCTAGCTGGAAGAAGCTGTATGATTGGTCCTCGCCATAGCTAAACATTTAGCATAAAACGGCGGCACGTTTGTTGTTAAAAGATAGTACGAGAAATATGAATGAATTTTGTTTCATAATCTTACCCTTCAAATTTATAAAAAAAGCAATGCGCCGCTGTTAAAATATATCTGTCCGAAATCAGAGAGCCAGAGCATTCTTGATCAAGCGTCGCCCTGACCATTTTAGCCGGGTTGTCTGGGCTGGGTATACGTCGCGATCCGTGGGAAATAAGCTGAACAGCCCACGGAAAATCAGTTATGGGCACACTTTTGCCACCCATTATTCTCTTGACACGCGGGACTGGATGTTTTCCGCATTCAGGAACGTCCAGTGACATGCCATAACCTTAAAAAACATTTCTAACAAGTTGATCCGTCGCAAGTTCATGCCTTGCAGTTTACCCATGGCATTGAAATTTCGGATCAAATGTAGTTGGGGGTGGCGGGGAATAATGGACCTACTTTTCGGAGTAGAGCACCTTAAGAAATGAATTTTTTGTGATAGAACCCTTATCCACAAATTTGGATTTTCTGAGGCATGATGATTTCTTGAAGATATTCCAAGTTAAAACCAATTTTGAAATTGGTCAAAAATTGGACGATTCTTATGAGTTTGACCAATGTTTCGCAAGGAACTAGGTCCACGTGCCTTTGTTTTGATTTTGAAAAGTTATAAGCATTATTCTGACACCATTTCAACACGCTTAGAACGAACAAACATGGGTTTATGAAAAAAAATTGTGAAAGGGAAGCTTCCTTCACAGAAGATTTCGGGAAGGGGGGGGTCGTTTCCCAGAAAATCCGAAAAAAAATACGGGTTCTTGAAGCAAAAATGCTGCCGCCAAGGTGTCCTACTAAAAAATAGGGCCACAATTCCACCCACCAACCAACCCACCCACCAACCTGAAATTTCATTTTCAGTTATTTACTGCAGAACTCAGTTTCAAAACGGCAGTTGTCACTCTCAGTACCATATCTGTAACAACGTCGAGATGAAGATTCCTACTGTTGGACGATAGCGATCCCGTTAAATATTTCCTGTGGAATATTGACACTCCTGCGTCACGAAACAGTAATTGCGCACTCAGCAAAAGGTCTTGGTACAAAATATCAGCAGTTGTGAAAATCTGTCACAAATGTTACAACTATCACACAAGTCTGTATGGGTACCCACAAATAAATAAACTGTATCAACTGAAAATATAAAGGCATATGGAACCCAAGTATAACATACCAAAACATATACAGCGCGCAGATATTGCAAGGAAAACCAGAATTGCAGTCGACATGTTGCTTAGGTGATCACAAGATTTTGTAGTATTGAAGCATAGTAATTCAATTCAACTTTTGTATAATAATTAACTACATTTTTCTGAATTAGAATATCACATAAAAAGTTGTAATGTATGTTTGTACAACGTGTACAGTTTCAGCTAGAAATTTTAAATGCGTTTTTAAAAGGGTCAATGTTGTGTAGCTTGGATGGGGGCTACCTGTATAATTGTTAATTTTCTGTCTTAGCATTCCAGTCTGGTGGTTCATTATGTTGTTTCAGTTTAGGTCTTTACGGTTTTTAGTTTTAAGGAATGTGCTTACACTGAAGTTTTAAGGTTCAAACTGACGTTTTACGGTTATGAGGTTTTTACGCGGCGGCCAATGCCGCCGCGTATATACTATATTACAAAACCTGAATTGCCATGTATATTAAGCCCAGTCTATGTTATTGCGTACAGCATGCAGCCTCTGAAACTATCAGACAGCAACTGTAATCCACACAATAATATTAATAATGTGTTTGTCGTCTATAGACTAGCAATCGAACTATATTATGCACACATATCCGGCAGAAGCATATCATCACAGCACAAACATCATCGCACATTACATGTGTTCTGGCAAATTTCAAAACAGTGACAGTGATAGGACGAAACCTGTCACGACAATGTTTTCAAGATTGTTTATCAGCACGTCAGAACTTGAACATTGTGAAATCTCTGCAGAAACAACAAGGCGGTGGCAACTGGCAAGACGATGCCTGGCATTTCGATGTGACGACAAGATCGTCGCTGCTGACATTGGGTTGCCACTAAAGCGGTTGTATTGTAACTCGCTATGCAAAATAGTGGACTCGAATTCATACTAGGTTTTTACTATAGAGTCATCAGTTACGTATTTGATACTCAACTTGAAAACAACAATAAAACCGCGAAAACATGCAGCATAGCAAAAACGACGAAAACATCTTACGTAAGTTTGCTGCCGCGTTTTATATTCGAAGAATATCCTCGGCAGTCGGCACACTAAGAATGTCACCACAAGATGTAGGTATCGAAAATTAGTTTGACCTTACTCGCAAAACGTGCTTGCTTGCAGTTGATTGTTCGATACTCTAAGCTTAGTATGTTTCGCTGTGTCGTGTAGTTATACAATTATAATGTTACTGTATGTGTGAGTGTTTTGCTCTTAATATGTGTATGTTAATATTGCATATGAATCGAGCATACATAACTCGTGCTCAAGAAAATACAAGACTCTTGGGTTAAAAAAATTACGGGGATGTGAGTAGGGCGTATACCATAGTTTTTTAAGTCGTTTTTTCAGTAAAATTTACAAGCAAATACTCTTGACAATAACTATCACAACGTGAACTTGAACTATCAATTTTATATCTGCTTATCAATTGTGGTTCTAATAACAGAATCGCTAACATTACAGCCAAATCAATACGATCCTGAACTTGGTATACGATACGATCTAAATCAGACGATCCTGAACTTGTGAGAATGGAGGTTTTAGAGTCCATATCTGTGGCTCTTGAGATTCAAGAATTCATACCTGTGGCAGAAATCTTCCCCTACAGTGTAAGTCACAATTAACAACTATAATCCGGCTTCCGGCTCATACTTGTCCTTACCGTTTTACCCCCAAGCTATTAAAAAACAACTAATCTACCAATTGTAGCAGTTTTTTGTAGCCTATGAACTAAGTTGAGACCTTTGCAGTTCATGTGCCAAAAATAATCAACATCATGTGAGTGTCGATTTTTCACAACTTTTATTTGAAATTTGTCCTTGTCCCTGTGTCCTTAAGGATAAGTATGAACCGGGCTTAATAGTTGACTTAATGTCTTAACAAGAGCACATAACGGGATGAGTTTCATAACAGTCAGCTTGGAAGCATCGAAGGCACATTAGCGGTACAGGGTTGACAAAATTTGACGCTACCAGAATGAACATGAAAACAAATTTGTTAGTTAACCGTTAATCAGGGTTGGCGCGATAGCGCCCAACCCTAGAATAGGAAAATAATTTAGCACTATTGCGGATTTTGAGAAATTGAACTTTTTGTAGCTCAAAATATAGAAGAGCTTTTTACACGAAATTTTGTGTGTGTATGTTGAAAGAAAGAGGAGGCCCCAATTTAGAAAGAATGAAAGAAATGGGGGCGCCGGGAATCGAACCCGGGCCGCCTGCTTCGGAGTCAAGCATGTTAACCACTACACCACCGCCCCCGAGTCTCATAGGCCCTAATTCTCATTTATAACAGGGTCCCCCCTTCGAACATCGTTGCGACCCTGCAACGATACTCGGTCGATACTCATGCTCCCGGGGCGAACCCGATGCCTCAAGGGCGGAGCACATTCACACGTAGGCCTCCAAGCCTACTTTAATCACACCACACTCCTGGGTTTCCTGGCTCACCCGCAACCACAGGGTTTCTCGATCGACCCAGAACGATTCCCAACCAAGACCTAGGGTTTTAACCGGCTCACCCTTAACCGAAACCGAGGGTTTTCTCCGGCTCACCCCTAACCGAAACCGAGGGTTTTCTCCGGTTCACCCCTAACCGAAACCGAGGGTTGAAATTTGTTAGTTAACTGTTAATGTTAAAGTTAGCTAACGTTAAATTTGGTTAGTCCAGTATGTAGTAGGAACGGGTTTGGAATAAAATTAGGCCCTGGATTTATTCTAACTCAATTGGTCCGTATAGTCTCATATTTCAGTCTAAACCTCTGACTAAAATAAATCCAGTTCGTTTAATCCGGTAAAAGAATTGGCCCTAAGAATCCTCTTGAAAACCTCCCCCGTGTAAAACACGCTTGTGAGCACCAAGAGTACATAATACATCGGATTTTGTATACTCCGATGTAATATAAACTCGTGCATAGTTGACACTTTTTGATACTTTATTTTTCTTCACAAATTAGCTAATTTTTCATGCTGCAACTCTATACCTATATATGAAGCTTATACCATTTTATAGAGAAATTTCTTGACTTCCAGATGGTCCTAAACTCATGTTCAACAGATTTGTTTAACTTTTTCGCCACAGTGTCAAATTTTTGCTTCTCGGATTTAGTTGTCACTTGACTCGGCCTAATTTGGCACAACTCCGTTGTTATCGTCGTTGTTCAAATCAGCTTTAACAAGTAGGCCCCAAAAGGGGCAAGGTTCCTTCCAGGGTGTCTACCTTTCAGGTTTAAATGAACTAGTTCTCTAATCCATACTTACCATAAGCTATACCTACTTCGTATCTTACTCTACTTTATAACTACATGTATAACTGTATGTAGCTTATTCTTACTTAAGGTTGCAGTTTTGGTCGCGATTCGCTCTAACCAACAGCTAACTTTATGAAACTCGGCACACATATGAGGCACTTTTAGGCAATCATATGAGCAAATTATTTGTTCTTTATAATCTGTTACACTATAGTTATAACAAAAAAAGTAGTGTTTTTGACATTTTTTGGCTATTTTTACAATATTTCGTAATTTGTAAATAACTTTTTCTCAAACACAGTATTGATTTTCACTAAATTAAAAAAGGAATCTAGATATTTTACTTGGGGAGCAAGGCGGTTCCTACAAGAAGCATATATACTTGGCTGAATAGCACAAGCATATATGCGGGTCTCCCTGTTAAATTGGGGGTCCTCAATTCTTTGTAAGCTATATTCGTTTTCTTGTGCTTCATGCACTTTAATCGTATTTCTAAGCTGTATTGTTGACTGTTAACATTTCAAAAGACTTTTTCATAAACCCATAATACATAAATAAACTGTTTAAGATTTTTTAATTTTACGTGTAAATCACCACACTCATGTTTTATTTATTTGTATAATATGTGATGAAATGTACTTTTAAATGTGTATGAATTTACAATTTATATGTCTCACACTCTTTCACTCTAACGTCCTCATAGACTAAAATCACAAAAATTTAAACTTTGTGTCACTTCTGCTTTCACATGCCTAGAAAGTAACTTCTAGATATTATTGTCTTTTACATGTCCAAGGTCTCTTCCGCGTTTACGTCTACGTGATAAAATGTATATAAGTTCTGCATATGTACTAGATAAAGTTTTCTTGTGTGCAAAAAAAAAACTGCTCCACTGCAAAGATTCTTACCTAAACTTCACTTCCCTTCTATTAATTTGCTGTCCTAACTGCATTAATCATTTTCAACTGAAATTTTCATTAACCACAGAGGACCTTCAATGAGCCGATGGCCGCCACTAACAGTTTAAAGAATTACTTATAGTAGACTAGTATAAGTAATATTATTGATAAAATAATTGACACATTCTGAGAGCTTATGCTTAGCTCAAACTTGATTCGGTTATAACAGAAATTTATCTGGCAGGTCCCTAAGAACTAAACAAACGGTGAGTACTGAGACTACGACAAAAGAAGACACTCGTGATTTTCGAGTAAGTTTTGAATGCTTTATTATATAAAAGAATGCTACACAAACACAAAACGTTTGGGATTCCCCTGAGTTCAGTTGCTTGCGCCAAGGCCAAAAGGCTTGCGAGGAGAGCCCCAGTCACAAGATAGCCCAAGCTCACACTCATGCAACAATCAGCCAAGCCTAATCAGAAACATAAACAGGGGGCTAACAATAGGAATGTAACCTGTCCTAGTATAATGGGACATCGGAATCTTGTGACTGGGGTAGGCGACACGGGACCGCCAGTAAAACCAGGCCTCCTGCTCCTCCCGCGTGAACCTCGGATTACTTGGTGGCCCCCCACAGCCAGGCGAACATACACATATACACATAATTTTGTAAAGAAGCAACGCCTGCTGGCAAGCCACGGGTAATCCTCTTGGCCTTCTCAGGCTGAGGACAGCTTGAGTCGTTTCCGAGCGACACGGCAGCTGTGAGGGCGGTAAAAAAAATAAAAAAAAAAAAAAGATATTTTACTTAAGCTCAGTTTGGAATGTTAAAACGCAAATTTAACTGAAACTGTTTTCAGGAAATTGACACTTTCTGAATTTAACTCCGATTTTCATTTTAAAATGATGTGATGTAAAATTTAAGCTACGCATATCTTCAAAACTCGGCACCAAACTAGATAAGGTTGTACTACAGTGTTGTGTCAAAACTCATGTTACCAACTGTTATATAACCAGGGTTATGAGCTCTGAAGTGTATCACCTCCATTTTTGACAAAAATAGGTCGAAAATACGTGACAAGACGTGATGTTTTATATTCGTTTTACCTAGCTTCCGTATTGTCGTTTGAATGTAATAGCGGTCATATTGGAAGGCAATAGGTCACTGTAGACTATGGTGGTGGAATTTACTGCCATGGTTGCCATGGCAACGCATACGAGTTCATTATACTAAAATATACGTCATGTACTCGAAAGTGTCAATTTGCTGATTATGTGTGCAATCTATATTCATAATATTTAACCAAAATGAAGAAAACTAAAATGTCTAGATTCCTTTTTTTGCAATTATTGATAGGCATTGTACTTTTTGTTTTCTCAAGCCATAAAGTTTTACGAAATTCAAAAAAGTTCTGTTTTGAAGCTTAGATTTAAAGTACTGAAGCAATTTGAAAACTTATCCAAATGAAACTATGCATGTATTGAGACACCTACCAGTGAATTTAGACTAAATTGGAATTAAACTTCATCAAGTCATATTCTTTCTATAATCAAACATAGCGCAAAAACATGAAAAAAAAGCAAAATTTGAGATTTTTCACAGCGTCTTTTGGATAAACTGTCAAAATTGTCAACAAAACAAATACATGAGCTTAAGGTACCATTTTTGGTCATTAAAATGAAAAAAACCGCTAATAAATAGCTTCTAAGACAACCGAGTTACAGCTCATCAAAAAAAGCTGCACATACGAAACTACCACCTTAATCTAAATACGTAGTACGTACAAAAAAGTGCTGCAGGATGTTAAACATCCCGCTGCACGAGCCATTTGGCTCAAAAGTGACACTTTGATCTGAGCTGAGCAAATCAGCTCAGATGCGATAAACGGTGTTTTCTAATGGCTCTTATATACTGCTGGTGAAACATCCTGGTGCCGATTTTGAAAAAGAACATTGTTACAGCAGTGTAGTGTACATCGATTATTGATTTTTCTGCATATACGCAGACAAAAATCAGCAGGCAGCTCCCAAGCTGAAAATACACGTAAAACATACTGGCTATGCAGCCTGCTCAGTAGCGTTAAACGCTATGAGCAGTTAATTTCAAAACAATAGTTCCTTCTTTAGAAGGAACAAAAATGAGAGACTTTAGGCCGTAAATAAACAAAAGCATAATTTTAGATAAGAAAAAATAGGCTAAACACCAAATCTAAATCAAAAGCTTTCGGCAATTGGAACTTGGAAGGTACTTAATGAGTGATGATTAATCACTGGAATTCAATGATTTCTGTTTGCTGTTTATGTTTACTGATGAAATGTTACATGTTAAATTCTGTAAATTTAACGTGGTTCTTGGTGCTGTGTCAGTTTGAAACCAGGCAGTACTGTTACGTTTATTACTTCTAGTGAAGCATCAAAACTTTAGGAATCCCAGTGGTCTAGTGGTTAGTTTGTTGGGTTCGCAACCATGAGGTGATCGTCGATTCCTAGTGGATCACTTTTTGTCAAACTTTTGCATTTAATCAAATTATCTTCTCAGCAACCACAAAAGCAGCAACTCACTGAATATAACAGGCATTTTCATTGTGGCAGATGCAAAAATATGGTGAAAGTGTAAAACACACTCCGCACATTGACACTTTAACGCTAGAACTGTGTTAAGATACCAGAATCAAAACTAGAGACCTGTTGGGCTGTGGCCCAACAGGAAACATGAACTTATAATCTGTCAACTACTGCTAAATTTTAGTATCAAACTGCATCATGAAAAATCTTGTCAAAGACAGTAAATGCTACCTTGATACGATAAACAACCGTCAATATAAGCCGTTAATCAATTGAACTGTAATGGCAATCGAGTAATGTGCCAAAAAAAATGCATAAAAACGCTAATACAGTGTAAAACGTGTCATAACCGCCAAGAGCATTAAGCAGATGTGTGCTCTTGATGTAAGTACACATAAACCCAATTTTTGTGCAAGCTTCTGTATACTTCACCGCAGTGGCTAAAAAGCTACAATTCGAAGTATTCAGAGTACATGACACGAATTTTTGTTTCAAAGTTTATTATTAACCAGAATTCAGCATATGAGAGCACTGCCACAGCAGGAGCATTACGCGGGCATATGCTCTTAATTGGGTATATCGGTCACCTGGAACAACAACCGGCTAACTTCATTTTTTGAAAAAATGGAGTTAAGTAGCTACTTTTGTACAATCGATGATGCTCTATCCAGTGGTGGTAATTTTGTGAGCCAACTTGCATTTTGTGCGAAGATAGAGCAGCTTTTCCGTTGGCCGGTTGTTGCACTCTGAAGGCGATTAATGCAACAACCGGCCAAAAAGTGATATGATGCGAGTTGGCTGGTTGTTGCTCTCACTCAATCAAAAATTTAGTAAACACTTAGCTAGCTTAATAGATGGCTGAAACCTATAAAAAACTGTGAAAAAATTTTCCGGATTGGCCAATCCTGAGTCAAGTTATGGTCAAATTACTGTTGGCCGGTTGTTGCACAAAGTGTGTCACAAACGGCCAACTACATATACGTACACGTTTTGTAGCTACCCTGAAACTGTTATCTTTGTGTTTTTCAGTCGTGATACGTCCTGAGCAGAGATGCACAGGGGGAATCGGCGAGGGGGGGTGCCCGACCTCTGGCGGAAGGGGGGGGTTGGTCCCTAGTTTTGGCCATTTTTCAGCGATAGCCGAAAATTTTTCACAATTTTTCGATTTTCAACTCATTTTTGGGGTACTTTTTTGGCGGGAAGCGGCGGGGGGGTAGGGGTCAAGGGGGGGTGCCGACCCCCCTCGGGGGAGGTGGGTTCCTGAGTGCGACTAAACAAAATTATTGTTCCTACTAGAGTAGGAACATTTGTTATCGTTTTTAGTTCCTATAACAGGAACTTGTGTGGAAACGTAAAGTCTGGCCTATGATTAGTGTGTAAACCTAGCACCACCGCAGCTTCTCTATTTTTGTCGCGAGGAGGGGGCCTCACTAAATTTTTTTCTAAAAATTTATTACTTGCTCTACGCGACAGTTTCATGAACAAATTTCGATAAAATATACTTAACGACACGTATTAGGCAAACTATTTATCAACTTAAAATTTATAAAAAAAATTCTGCCAACTATCCAAAACACATCGCACCCCCTTGTGTACATTTTTTGTACGTTTGACGTGCTGTCTGGAATTCGATTGTCCAATCAGCAGACGTATGCAAATGAGATAATTTTTTGCGCCAGTTGTTTTCGGTTGCGTTATACGTATAAAATTTTATGACCAGTCAATACTTTCACACAGGAATAAGGTGGAGCTAATACTTGGTTTGGAATTCAAAATCATATCACTATCATGCAAATGATTTGCAGTTTTAGTGCAGCTTTATTCGCAATCATTCGTTTACGGCGGGTTTAGTCTTATATCGCTGTAAATCTGTGCATTGCGATGTCGATTTCAGTATTTTGGCAGCACCCGTATATATCTGAATCTGACCTTGTCAACTACTGGTGGCCGTGCTCGTGTGATAAAAGCCTCTTTTCCCTACTTCACCATTGTCTGGGCCTGTTAATCATTGTCTGGGTTCATTAGTCATTGTCTGGGCTTGTCGTAAACTGTCTCATATTTGATATTGTTTTTACTTGCTTAACAGGAAAATAGCTGAGGCACCGGTTTGAAGGTACACCACTACACCAAAGTTTAACAGCAGCAAAACTGACAATTTCGAAATAAAGTTGTGGGTTGACCAGTGGAGATCGCACAAAACGAAACAGCAATATCAATGGCAATGCGGGCCTTTCTTGGAAGAAACCCGCTTCAGGATTGGGGTAGGATAGGAGTGCATCCTTTCAATCGCCTCCATGCACATGTACAATGTACATAGGTATACTACTGACGCACGACTAGGTCTGGATTTACATTAATAGAAGCCCAAATGGAGTGGGATCTGGTGGGTTGCGATTTGTGGCCCCGGACGGGTGGATAGAGTTAGGTACATTGACCCCACGTCCTTATGATGTACACATGTAGTTTGCTTTGCACGCGACAAAAACTAATTTATATACCATCATACTATGTACGTACTAACAAAGTGACAAGTAGCATGTGCAAAAATTTCCATCGTAGCTGATTTTGAAACGGAAAATGCCTTGCTATTATGCAAATTATGTTGCTTCGTGAATTTTAGCTGACAGTATGTGATCCGTGAGCGTCACATAACGATGTCTTGCAAAAGTAGTTGTGAAAACGGAACAGATCGTGTTAAGATATTGTGCAACTGTGTAGACTCGATTCTACGGCCAACCTGAGCCCACATAATGTAACAAAAACTGATCCTATTATGTACTATGAAAATAACATTGAAATTTCGTGCCGTTTTTTTGTACGAACACAGCCCACAGGTTGAGTACACCAACGATAAAAGTCAAGAGTTTAAAAATGTAACCATTTTGTCATGTTAAATGTTCTCAACATCTCTGGGAAGGAACCATGCCCCTTTTAGGGACAACTTGTTTTTAGTTCCTTCTACAGAAGGAACTATTGAAACCAACTGCAACTGCATAGTTTTAAAGTCGCACCTGTATGTTGTATGTTTAATCCTTTGATGCGCACTGTGAACCTCAGGTACCTCACGTGGTGGATGCCCAATTTGGGGCTATAAAGCTTGGCTAGCTTATTCTAGTCAACTAATCTTCGAACTGTTTTTTCAGAAATAGCAGATCTTTGCATTTAGTGGCTCAATTTCAGTCCGGCTGCCACACAACAAAACCTATGCTTGATTAAGCAGTGTGAAAATTTGACTTTTTTCATCGCAAAAGTAGTATATTCTTTATACTCATTATGATATGTAATCGCAACTCTGGCAGTCAACCTTTTGTGCATCAGATACAGCGGATACTGTAGTTTATTTATAACAGACAACTATGATAGGCGCACGGCTGCTGTGTTAATACTCTAGGGTGAGGTACATTATGCCTGAGCGATATCAAACGATAGCGATAGCAAAATCAGCACAAACATTCAACTTTGAGCGCTTATAACTAAAAAACGGTGCGTCCTAGACCCTTAATCGAGCCAACATGTTTTGTTCACCAGTAAACTCTCTATCGAATGGTGGTTTTGCCAGCTCCCTACAACGCACGTAGCTCGAGCAATGGCCAAAAAACTAGAAGGTGTCAAAGTCTCGCTGCCTAGAGAGAGAAAACCTCTGGGCGTCAAAGGGTTAATACATAAGTAGAGTCAGCTTGGAAAGTGTTTAATTTTTAAAATAGCATATTTGTAAATTTGTAATGAATAGTGGTCAAAATTATATTACCGATGCAGTAGGTAAATTATAGTTTTATCAAAGTTTTATAATTTTATACCTCATGAAACGTCGTAGTTTTTCAGAAAATGCGAATGTGCACGTTCTTATCACGTGACTAGGGTTGTTTCAGTTAACTAATAAATGATTACTTTTTTTAATATTAATACGCAGTTAAAATAAACTGATAGTTAACTTAAGTCCTTTACCGCAACGTTAACGCCACCCAGGAACAACTTGCCGGACGTCATGAAAATTGCAAATACTCTAAAAGAATTTTAATTTCGTCTAATCTCTAATTAATTTATTATGTTCAGTTTTCTATTAAGTTCACACTTTCACAGCACGCAAACTAGTCCGTCTCATGTGCTAAACGGCGTTAAATAAAATTTTTAGTAGTAGTAGTAGTAGGGGGGGGGCTAGCCAGGTCAAAAATCATTATTATTAAAATCATCTTATTTTCACATATGTATGTTACTCCCCCCATGCCAACCTCAGATAAGAACAATTAAGCTTGAAGGTACACTTTTGGATCAGTGGGTTTGTCAATGTATTTACAAAGGCAAAAATACCTATGCAAAAAAAGCCTTAAAGTATGTAGCCCTTACTTGGGCAGTTCTAGCCCAAACCACGTCAAGCGAATCAGGCTGAAACTTAGCACAGTAGTAGCCCACATGCATGCGCAAAATCGTATGATCCGGATTTTTTATATGTATTTTCAGTTCTAAAATCGAGGGCGAAATGTGAAAAAATGGCCGTTTTTTGGGACCGCCAAATTTGAGTGATTTTACATTTGGCGTCACTGCTCAGGCCAAGAGCAAAAATTTAAAAAAAGGATCACAGAGGCTGAGATATGACATTAGGCTATCGAATCATGTAAAAAGTTTCAGTTTCGTCAGTGTTAACAAAAATTTCGAGTAAAGGAACGCTTTGTGAGCACAAAAAACTTTTTTTGCGCCTAAATTTACACGTAAAATTGAATTTTTGGGAGCCCGTAGTAAAAACGGTCAAAATTGGCAAAAGGGCAAAACATTGGTTCCTGTTTGTTACATCTGCGATGCGCCTTCCCTGCGGCTACATTGGGTGCGAATTTGAAGCAAAAATTTCGGAGAACCTATAATTTTCACTCATACAGGTGAATTCTTGGACAAAACCAATTGACCCAACTCTAGAGTGTCTTTTTGGCATAACTTAGCCTGCCGGATTGTTATGCCGGCCTAATTTTGTCAGTCGGTTGAGTCTAACTTGTTAGTTGTTATAACTTTTGATTGACCCCGTTTTGACTAGCTACCACTTTGGTTTATTTTTAAAACTGAAAACTAAAAACTAAAATTTACTAAAAATTGCCGTAACTGGCTGAAAAATGATTTTTGCGAAAATTAAAAATGACTAATTCATGCTCTTTTAGCAAGCGTTCATCTCATTATAGTTTATAGGTTAAATTATTAAAATTAAATTAATCTTACGTAGCTTTAGTTACAGCAAGGCTCATCACATAAACATATAATATGTATACAAATTTCAAAATTACAAAACTAAGCCTAAGCCTCAGCCTCGCGTATTATTATTGTTGATTGAAAATTAATGGTAAGTTACTCCTGCAGAACTATCGAAAACGTTACCACCACCTTAATTGAAGGTATCGCCAAAAATTGATGCAAGTCAACAACTTCAAATACATATTTTCAATTCAAATTGAATAGAGTTAATTGCTAATAATGAACAGTTACGTATACAGATTTTAATTCTTCGTTTTAAAGTCTTAGGGCTTTTTCACAATATTAACGTGATTAGTTCACCGCGATTAGCTCAACTACATTAACGCATGTTAATAAGCGAGCGCTGATAACATAACAAGTACGTCTTGCGAGTAGAGAATTGAGTCAGATTTACCGAGCGACCTATTTATCAGCGTGAACTGACCATATTCCTAGGAATATAAAACGCGGCACTAATGCAATTAGGACACGTGAATTAACCGAAGTGAAGATTGCAATAGAGAAAGATTATGTTCAATCAATGTCATATATAAAATACGTGTGTTTTTACGCCAGAGTTTGAAATTGCAACGAGTCAAAATTACTCAACCCCGCGCGGCCCGAACTGAAATAAGGTCCAATTCAACCAGACCCGATATCTCGTGAAGATTTTATACTACAAATACTCGTCTCGTAGTCTCTCAGCCACGAGTATATTAGCGTGAGAAAATAGCAAAAATAGCAAAATTTAATGTAAACTTTTCGGATTGAGATCGGTAACTTTGACCCAAACTAACCCGCACAATCTCGGGTTGGGAAATCTCACCCAACCGGACCCGACCCGACCCGCATCGCATTCTGCTGAACACAGTACGCTCCAACTTGAACTGACCGTAATACTATTACTCAATAAATTGTTGTTGCCTGTTGATAATCAATATCCGCCAATTCAGCAGCACATCCACCTACACACGCACAGACGCGCACACACTGGCAGCCATTGAGCCATCGAAAACCGGTTTTCGTACATGAGCAGAGCAGCGCAGTAATTGCTGCTGATCGTCGTGAAGCTGTTACAGAGAGACCTAGCAATTCTCTTTGTAACAGACTCTACCTTAATATCTAGTATACGCGGCGGCTGAGGCCGCCGCGTAAAAACAGTGCGTTATAAACAGACTCATCGCCTGAATACCGCATGTTTTAGTTATAACTGTATTCTTTATCAAATGGCGGTTTTATATATAATCTCTCTCTACCCGCTACTATGCACGTTTACTAAAAAAATTAGGTGTTAAGAGTGGGGCTGCCTAAACAAAAAAAAACAAATTAAAAATACATAGTTATTAAGCAGTATTGTTTACAATATTACATACATATATTGCATGTTATTCTAGTAGTATTCTAATTGGCTGAGCCACACAGCAATCATAGGTAATTAGTATTGATATTTTCGTCATGGACATTTTTCCTTCCATATAATGGGGGGACAGGAAAATATATTTAGAAAATTTTTCCGGGGGGGAGGGGAAATTTTTTTATTTTTTAATGTTTTTCCAGGGGTAAAATTTTGACGAGGAAAAATTTCCCTGTGAAAGCGCTTACATGGGGCGTGCAAATGTGTGCAAATTTGAAGCAAATCGGACAATCTAAACTTTTCATTTTAACAGGTAGCCCCCCTTAAGTAGAAACTCAGAAAAGTGCAAATGGCCGTTTTTCAACAGCCTGGAGCAACAATTGGCTAACTGCCCTTGGCCGCTAATTCCTGTTTCAGGCTCACGGGTAACAAACAGCCAACTGTGTAGTTGACCGGTTGTTGCTCAACTGCAAACAGTGTCAGATTTCTACGCTTCCTCAAAAGCAAAAGTTCTAAAATTTGGTTCACTCATGAACCTGTTCGGCTTCTTTAAGGAGAAAAAAACCGCCAGCGTCTACTGATTCGCTACGGCGAGTAAATCAATTTTTTTGTACAAGTTGAATTTGGTGAAATACTATTTAGTTACAGCAGTTAGCGCTATAATTTTTTCGAAACTCATTAGGTAGTACTTTCTGCTACTTCTGTGCCAAATTAGAGCATTCATGATGTCAGCATAAATTCTTGGTGCATCAGGTTAGAAAGCGGCTAACCGCTAATCTTCATCATGTACGTGCAATATTTTGTGACAGTGCAACAACCGGACAAACCATCAAACACGTGTAAAATTTGTGCTGCAACAACCGGCCAACTGCAGATCAGAGTTTTAAGATTGCTTCGGAAAAAATGTCAGTTCAAGCTTTTCGGCTGAAATTTTACAGCAAAACAGAGAGAAAGTTGAGGTTTAATTTAAGCTACTGCTTGTAAAAAATGGTTGAATAAATGCTTGATCAAAGTGTTGCAAACTTTAAAGTCGATTTTCTCATTTTCAACTTTTTGTAAGTTAGCCGGTTGTTGTTCTAGGGGACCGATATGTCGCGTGTAAGCGTGTACGGCGCACGAAATTTTACCCCCCCCCTTCCCCACCAGTTTTTGGGTTGGTAAGGATTTCCATCCCTCGCTCTTATCAATCCAAATTGTAGGCAATCACCCAACATGACTTTCGACTTTTCGCTCCTATTGGTTACGCAAACTAAAACCCTAAAAGGGTAAGAAGACTCAGTAGGCGCCCACCCCCATCCTCCCCCCGGTTTTTGGATTTGTAGAGCTTTGCATCCCTTGTTCCAATCAGTCAAAATTGCAAGCAATCACCCAATATGACTTTCCATTTTTTGCTCCTATTGGTTAGGCCTAAGCCTAAGCCCAATAAGCCCAATAAGCCCGTGCCTAGAGCTAGGGAATAAAAAAACACAAATATTTTCAATAAATTAGCCATTAGCACCAAATAGCGCCTAAATAGCTCAAGTAGCACCCTCAGGTGCTATAACCGCTATTTTTTCAGCCTACGAAAAAAAAGAAAAAAGCGCTTATAGCACTTTGATGCGCTATCGTTTTGCTATATGCGCTTGCTATATCTTTTTATAACGTCAACTAGAACACAAACCAAATTTAAAAAATAATTTCAAAATTCTTCTATTTTATTGAGGAACTGTATACTTAGCAAAAAGTACAGAAATTTTCAACAAATTAAACAATTGCATAAAATAGCGCCTAAATAGCGCAAATAGCACCCTCAGGTGCTATACCTAAGCGCTATTTTTTACGTCTACGAAAAAAATAGCACTTATAGCACTTTGATGCGTTTTGCTATATGCGCTATTTTTCAATATCATCGACCAGAACACAACCACAAATTTAAAAATAATTTTAAAATTATTCTAATTTATTGTGGGACCGTATACTTACTAAAAAATGCAAAAATTTTCAATAAATTAGCCAGTATCACAAAATAGCGCCTAAATAGCGCAAATAGCACCTTCAGGTGCCCGAGTGACAATACTAAAGCCTTGAGTGCATAATTTTGCTTACAAGGTACAGCCATGAATCATATACCGTTTGATAGCCAAGATGGCAGCTATACCCGAGTGTCAACAATGTACGAGTTTACCGTATCCATTTATGTAGTCTTGACAGTCTAAACACTGATAACCCGTAAAAAATGATTAACCAGCTGCTTACTGCACCTAATAAAGCAGACAAAACGTACACGTACAACTTCTACTGTAGCCTATATACGTTCACGCTAAACAGGTTTGGTTATCGATAACCAAAATACCGAAAAAGGCAAACCTTACCAAACTACTTATATAATGTAGAAAAAAATAAGTAAAAGGCGTTCTACAAATTTTCAGGACAAAGCCGCCACAGAGAATTCTATTTTGCGCCTGATCCATCTGTCATTTCTGACCACCTGCGTTCACGCCAGCTTCAACTTGCTGCTGCAGCGCTACAAAAGAGCCAGAACTTTCACACGGCTTGTGGTTGGGTTCGTTTTATATGTAGCCGTGTGTTTCCAGATCGAAATCGGTGTTTATTTAAGGTGGCGCTTAGGGGAACCGACTTTGGCGTTTAATTTTTTTCAGCGGCATTTTTGACCATAATGTCTTGAAGGAAAGTTGTTCAAAATGAAAATAGCTTTCATTTGATGTGCATATTGTGATAAAAAAATTTTTAAATTTTTTGGACAATTTTGTAGCCGTAGCAAAAAAAATTTTGTTTCCATATAAAATGATTACTCATATCATTGAAATAAGCGGTTTCTTAGCTTTAAATTGATGTATTAAACTTATGTAAGAAAACGTTGAAGTTTTGCTGAGTCATTTAGCCGTGAAAATAGCAAATCCAAAATGAAAAACCTATAAAGCTGACAAATCTTCGAAAATGACAAATTTTTGATTTAATTTCTTAAAAAATTGAGTATGGCTTTTTGTAACTTTTTCAACGGAAATATGCAGTTCTAGGAAAGGTCTAATTTTTGAAAAAGTGAAACGTGTGGGCAAACCTTACATTTTTGCGTAGCGAAATCGACTACTTTTTTTGGACCTGGGTCCCAGCTGCCGTTTGCGATTGAGTTGAAAATTTGCACAATGAAAGAAAGAATATAAATGCAGACGTGAAAGTTTTTCGATTTTTAAATTTTGGCCCGCAGCACTCTTTGTAGTCGCTCAAACACGACTGATTTTTGAAAAATCGATTTTTTGCAAAATCAAAAATAAAAATGAAAAATGGAATATCAATCACGTCTAGATTTTTGAGAGATTTTTCTATTGATACCAAGATCATCAAAATCGGTTGAAGTTTCGCTGAGCTAGGTCAAAAACAAAATTAGTGTGAATAGGAAATTCGTCATGGTCATAAAATTTGACACATTCACATTAAAGTGCTGATTTGTATTGTAAATAGGTTTTTTTGATGTCTCTTTGATATACGATTAAAGTGGTATTGCTATTTATTGCATGAGCTGAACGCCAAACATGAGTTTTGTTGCTGAGCGCTACCTTAAAGGCGCTGAAGTGGAAATCTCGCCATCTCGGCTTTTCACAATAGGTAGCTGATACCAGTTCCATTGTTACTGCGTAACTTCTGCTCTTCTTCAAAATATGATTCACCAAATTTATAGATACTTTTACTGATATAATAGTATAGACTGAAGCTATATGTAGCTTAACCTATGTAGTAGTGTTATAAATGAGAATTGAGGCCTATGAGACTCGGGGGCTGCGGTGTACTGTAGTGGTAGCATGCTTATCTTCGGTTCGATTCCCGGCGCCTCCATTTCTTTCATTCTTTCTAAATTGGGGCATCCTCTTTCTTTCAACAGTAGCATCAAATAGCAAAGACTGAAGCTATAGCTACATATGTAGCTTGCTTGGACTGGTAATTAGCTAATCGTAAGTTAATCCGATTTGGTACAGTCCCCCGTTAGTCAGCTAAGTAGGGGTGGGCGCTGTAATGATGTTTATTACAGCGTACCGCAAAAATAACCACGGTTTTTGCGGTGATTACCTCGGCAATTACGGCGAAATTTTGCGGTAACCGCGGTAACTAAACGTCTGCTGTTACCGTAACCAAAAATTAATGTGTTCGTTAAATGCAAATTTTTGTCTCAAACTGAACCTTTGGGCTTCTAAGGGCTATTTATGAGCCTATTTAGTAGTCACCTCTTCAGTCGTTAACTTAAACGGAAAAAGACAAGCCTTTATTAGCTGGAGCAATTACCGCGGTATTATTAAATTGTGGTATTTCAAATTTAACATTTTGGGCCTCTAAAGGCTATGTAATTATGCGGCTAATTGTGGCCGCGTAGGTCGTTTCTTTGAACAAATCTTTATCATCTGAGTTGCGGTGAACGTGAAGAAACAGAGTCGTATCCTTGCCAAACAAACAGCATCAAAATCACCTAGTGGGGGTTTTAACCGCTTATGTATCTCAAGCAAAGTAATAATCTGCTAATGTTAAACCACGAACTACGGGGCTCTTGGAGTTTAGGCCTGAAGGACACGAGGGCGAAAGTGACCGTGCGCCCGAGCCCAAGTAGAACGTGATCTAACGGCTGGAGACCGTCACTAGTCGCCTAGAACTCAGATTCCGGCCCTCACTCAGGTTCGGGGCCCACGTATGGAATCTCCAAAATAGCTGCAAAGCCCTACAAAAACATCCAACAACCGTCAGAAATGGAAGACCACACAAAACTACGAGTTAATAAAATTTATTGGAGACCAAATAAGATAATTGGAGCGCTGCAAAGTCTCGAAAACTGCCAAATATAAAAATGAATAAACGCGTGTCTTGGCTTAATTCTGCGATTATAAACTGTAAATACGAGTGAGTTTTGAAGATATATACGTCTGTACGAGTGCGAGAAAACCTGCCTAGACCAGAGGGTAACCCCCGAATTACAACAGGTGCCCCCCTGCGCGGGCACGACGCCTCGGCGTGTCTAGCGCATGTCAACGGGTACCTCCTGGTTGAGGCTCGTTTTCTCGCGCTCCCTACGCCCAAATTCAGCTACTAAAGAATTTTTAACCCACAATTTATGCATACAATTTATAAATATGAATTTAACAATATTTCCTGAAAATACACAACTGCAATTAGTTACACAAACAAAACAAGATGGCCAACGCCAGTAACCCGTTAAAACTCTCAAATTTTTAAGCTCAAAATTTTGCAATCCGGTCATAGCCAAAATTAAATGAAAATTTAGTCGAAAATCTAAACTAAACAACCCACTTATTTTCCGAGTAATTTTTAAAACCCTGCCCCCCTCCTGGAGGTCCCACTAGATTTAACTCCGGATCGAAATGGAGCAATCAAACCGAAATTACTCGACGTTAAAATGCAACTCAATAATTCCTAAATTCAAATTTAAACCAGTTAAACAAACTTCAAATTCAATTTCAATAAACTCTAATACGTTAAATATATCTCGGCCCAATACAAAATAAAACTTAGTAATTCGATTTAGGCCGCAACAAGAGTTCTTAGGGTTCCCTATGCCTGTCTACAGAATGTATATAGTCCGTCTCCTGGGTCACAGGTCCACTTTACAAACGGGTTTACCCCGTTTACTCCCAAAATTCTACTACTTTACCTGTCTTTTGGATTTTAAGGCACATCCTTTGCCCCCCTGCACGTGACCCAGACTACGTCTATGTGCGTGTGACTACCTATTATCTGCTATACTACTACATCCTCATAACACTTCTCGACAACCCGAGTGCTTTCGCAAGCACCCCCTTCTTTCTTCCGTATTCTTGGTTCCCTCTGGTGTTCACGTAGCGCCTATGCCTGCGCCCTTAGGGCTGCCCTGCTTGATGTTATTTTCTGCAACGTATATGCGTACACTAGACGGTCCCCTTTACTGGGCTGCTGTACCCATATACGTACTCACTTTAAACTCGCAAGCACTACGCTACAACCTGGGGCCGTTAAAGATGTTACCCACACACTCCCTTGTAGTATAACAAGATGAACATTTCAATGTTAAATATGCATGTTATATGTGTTTTATGTTAATTTCTGTTGAGGGACATCTTGTCCCGTGGCAGCAGATGTTTTTGGCTATAATTACCCAGTTTTGCTCGACATTGAACATTACGAGAACTAGATTAGAAACCTTAAAGACCAATGTGCTAGAAAATACTACAACAAAACCAAAAAGATTAGTTAACCCAATTCGGGCCATATTTTAGTACTAAAATTTCGAGTATATTAGTCAAAATAATTTGTTATCGAGTTAATTCCGAACCAAAAGCGAAACAAGTAAACAAGTTTAGATAATCGAACTGTGTTATCAAATTGAAAGAAAAATACAAGTAAACTAAACAAGGACATTCTAGTAATTATCTGTACACTATCAAATTTGTGAGTATAAATGGACTAAGCTTATGAAATGAAAAGCATAAATATCTGTACAACAGTGTTGTTAATTTTGACATTGAAATTACGCTGTACAACAATTTTGTAAGTTGAGCAATGAAAGGAATATACTGTATACGAGTTGTGAGTTGAGCAAAATAAAGCACTAATGTTAAAGCCCCAAATACTAGTATATACATCAGTAAACAAGTGTTTCAAAAATGCACCAAATTTTAACTGTTACCTCGCAAAATCCGGCATCCGCGCTCTAGGCCACGACTACCTAGCTTCACAGCGCTTCCACCTTCTACGCCCTGAAAAGAATGACTATTATCTCACCTTGACCCGCGCGCAACTGCAGTGAGCCCGAAGACCGAGGGGACCAAAGTCTACAGTCCGCGCACAGGCCATAACTTACCAAGGGATGGGGTCTGTGGGATTCGCACACTCCCGGATCGGCTCTCTCACCAGGAGAGAATGGTTATTACCCAATTCGTCGTGCAAGCAACAACTGGACAACTTCCCCCAAGACCGTAATGCCCCTGTAGAAGTTATTCTACGGTAAGAAGCCAGACGACCACAAGAGCACACTTACCTCGAGTTCCGTCAGAGAATCCACAACACTTACCTTGACGAAAGATAATCTACGGTAAGAAGCTAGTCGATCGCCAAAACGAATGCCGAAAGTCCTTCTCCAAGCTGTGCTTGAGCAGTCGTACTCCGATGTTATAGGAAGTTAAACGACGGCGCGTAGCTAGACGACCAATACAGGTTCTCACGATGTCGCCTGTCCGGGGTGAAACTACACGCCGAAGACATGCAGAAGCCGAAGCAGCAGCAGAAGCCGAAACAGCTCTACGACGTCAAAGGACATCAACACCCCCTCCCGGGGAACCTCCCAACCCCCAGCGTTTTGTCAGTGTCGGGTTTTTGGTTTGGGATCGGCCGATGTCGGCTATGCTGATCCTCATTCTGTTACAAATAGCCGGCATTGAGCGCAACCCAGGGCCGAGTTGGCCTTGTGCGGTCTGCGATTTACCTATCACAAGAGCGCAGACGTCAATCCTATGTGTCAATTGTAATAAATGGTGTCACTTCAGAAAAACGAGGAATAACTGCAGCGGCTTAACGTCGCTGCGCAATAGAACTGCAAACTTTGTATGCCCTGTGTGTACGAGAACTCAAGCAACGCCTTTGCCTACGCCCCCTAGTCCCAATGCCACGACCACACCGATACAGTCCAACCTGGCGGCCTATGGTCACATTTACCCTGCAGCCTCGTTGAGGGTCCTCCAGCTTAACTGCAACGGAATTACGGGTAAGATTGATGAGGTCCTCGATTTTATGACCCGGCATAACATCCAAGTCGCTGCAATCCAGGAAACGAAACTCACCTCAAAGTCGAAGCAGCTGCGAACCCCAAACTTCACTGCTGTCAGGAAAGACCGAGAAGTAAACAGAGGGGGAGGCCTCCTCTTTCTAGTCAACCCCAGCCTACAGTTCAGCGAAATAAAGTTTGACAGCCGCGATCCCCACCTGGAAGCTCAAATCATCAAGGTCAACCTGGGTAAAGAATCAGTCCAGATAGCAAACGCGTACATCCCCCCCAGCAGTAGCTGCCAGAACAACTACACTGCGTCAATCTTTCCTATTCTCGGCATGGAGGGTAACGGTCTGATTCTCAGGGACTTGAACGGGCATGATGAGTTGTGGTTCTCTACTCGCCAAGATCACCGAGGCACGATTCTGGCCAAGGAAATTGACGAGTCCAGTTTCGGCGTACTGAACACAAACAGCCACACAAGACTCCCCCAAAACGGCTCTCCGTTTTCGCCTGATATATCCTTGGCGAGCATGTCTTTACTGGCTACAACTGAGTGGAGAGTGGTAACCGAGCTGGGCTCAGATCACCTTCCAGTGATCATCGACCTCCCACTCAGCCACGGGTAGCGGTCAGTGGCCAAGAAGACGTTTACCAACCTGGCCAAAGCCGACTGGCACGCTTTTACAGTGGACTCGGAGCGCGCGTTTCGAGAATGCGAAGTACCTTCGGACGTATATCAAGGAGAGAAGATGCTCAGACAAATCATTCGAAAAGCATCTCGTCTCGCTATTCCGCAAGGCCGCATCCCAAAGATAACCCCCAATCTGTCAGCTCAAGCACGCAGACTGATGAAGAAACGCGATGCTGTTCGCGCATCAGATTCCAGCTCTCTAAGAATAGAGGAATTAAATCGGAACATTAACAACCTGGTCAATAACGAGAAGCGCGCAAAATGGCGGGAGCATCTATCAACGTTCAGCAGGCACACCGGAGTTGGTACACTATGGAAGACGGTCAAAACCCTCTGCAAAAGAAATACAACCAATGCAAATCAAGGCATCAAGTTCAACGGCAAGATGATTGAAAACACCAAGGAGATTGCCTGGCTTTTCAATAAACAGTACACCTCAGTTGTTCCTCACACATCATCCAAACACTCCAGGAAAATACGGAAAGCCATTCAAGCCAACCGCCTCACGGACAACGTACAAATCACGGCTGAGGACACCAGTAAAGCAATAAAGGCATCCAAGAACTCCAAAGCTCTTGGACCAGATGGCATATCTTCTCTCCACCTGAAACACCTTGGCCCGGCTGGAGTACAGTTTCTAACTGAGCTGTTCAATGCATCGATAACCTCTGGGTAAAATCCATGCGTATGGAAGCAATCGGTGGTAGTGCCACTGCAGAAGCCGGGCAAGGACGCATCCGAGTCTACCTCCTACAGGCCGGTATCCCTCCTTTGCCCAGCAATTAAAGTGCTAGAGAGGATCTTGTTGCCATCACTAGTTGAACATCTGCCAGAACAACACCACCAGCATGGCTTCAAGCGTAATCACTCAACAGTGTCGGCTCTTCATGACCTCAATTCCAAGATTGCCACCGGTTTCAACCAGAAGAAGCCAGCAAGCAGGACCGTCGTAGTTTGCTTAGACCTGAGCAAAGCGTTCGACACAGTCTCACACGACACGCTGCTTCAGGATCTGAACAACTCTTCATTGCCGGGCGGCCTGAAACGTTGGTTCAACAGCTACATTCGGGGAAGACAATCGCGGGTGACCTTCAGGAACCATCTGTCGAAGGCACGGAACGTACATGCTGGCGTGCCACAAGGCGCGGTAACATCTCCAAAGCTGTTTAACTTCTATATCAGCGGCTTCCCACCGCCACCAGAGGGCATTCAAGTCGTCATGTATGCAGACGACGTAACCATGAGTGCAACGGGCCCCAAGATCAATCCATTATGCCAGGCCATCAATCGCTAAATGCCGCACGTCGAAAACTTCTTCCAAAATCGCTCTCTGAATGTGTCAGCTGAAAAATCGGTCAGTCACGCTTTTCACCCCCCACAGTGCGGAGGCCAGTCAGCACCCGCAAATCCATCTCAACGGCAGAGTGATCCCACTGGCGAAAGAACCAACCATTCTGGGCGTGACGCATGACGCGATGTATACGTTCACACCACATTGCAAGAAAGCGACTGCACGGACTAAACAAAGGAACAATGTTCTGAAGGCCTTAGCTGGCACGTCATGGGGCCAGGACTGCAAAACGCTGACGATGACCTACAAAGCCATCGGTAGGTCGGTCTTGGAATACGCCAGTCCGATATGGTCCCCTATTGTCAGTGAGACTAACTGGCAGCGGCTGCAGACTACGCAAAACGACGCACTGCGAATTTCCACTGGCTGCCACCGCATGTCTGCCATCGAACACTTGCACCATGAAACCAAAGTTTTGCCTCTTCGTGAGCACGCAGAGATGGTCTCAAAGCAGTACTTGCTCACCTGCCACCAACCAGAACACCCTGGCTTCAAGCATACAAGATCTCGCACCCCCCCTCGTCCTATGAAATTGACACTGCACCAGAAGTTCAAACGGGCCATAGAACATCTAGTCCCTAATGGAGCTTTAACGGAACACGAGCTTAAGACAGCCAAAGAAGAAATTCACTCGTCCACGGTACGCAATGCGATCACATCATACGGGTCAAAAGTGCTCAACCGGCCCCCACCCGAGATAGACAAAAGCGAACAGCAGCTACCGCGTGCAGCTCGCACCACACTGTGTCAACTGCGTTCCGGGTACTGCAAGCTCCTAAACTCGTACCTAAGCCGGATACGAGCCGACGTAACTGACCAATGCCCTTTGTGCGGAGCGACACCACACGAGGTGGCCCACCTATTCGCCTGCGCAGCTCGCCCAACCACCTTAACTCTGGAAGATCTGTGGAAACGGCCTGTCGAGGCGGCGCGATTCCTAAACCTAATACCCGACCGACACTGACAGTGGCCTGGGCACCGCTGGTCCCCTGGGCTACGACAACAACAACGACCAATACACCAGAACACTCCTGCTAGTTGTCAAATCCGTGAACTAAATTAGTACCTATTCTAAGCTACTCTTCGGCAAGAAGCCAAGCGAAGAAAAGATACCTTAATAAGAGAGAGACCTACGGGTATGAAACACCTACGTCAAGCTACTCTACGGTAAGAAGCCAGGCGAAACGTCGATGCTCCATCCCATTGGCCGTTCAGTTATTGAACGCCAACCCAAGCTGAATCTACGGTAAGAAGCTAAGCGAGGAAATGACGCCCGTTGGGTCCTATCCAATGCAGAAACACCTAGGCCAAGCTATTCTACGGCAAGAAGCTAGGCGAGAACCAGATGCTGGTGCCACGTCACATCCGAGAACAAAGGAAGCACTACAACCTACTAAGCTACTCTACGGTAAGAAGCCAGGCGAAGGTGTAGAGCCAAACGTCACATCCGTGGTTCAAGAGTGTCTGCCCAAGTTGAACTTCGGCAAGTAACCAGACGAGGGCCAGAACACTGTAAGAGTCAAATCCAAGAATGCAGAACACCTATACCAAGCTAAGGAGCCAGGCGAGGAACTGCACCGAAGAGCCGAACACCGTGGGTCAAGAGATCGTATGCCTTGGTAAGATAATCTACGGAAAGAAGCCAGTCGAACCTAAGCAAACTACAACATGCCTCCGGGTTCTAAAAGGTAAACAAAACATACAAATTTCACCAAATACACAAATTAATTTACAAAATTTACCATTATGATTAACAGGCAGAAACATTATGAAAAACACAATAAAATTACTATCCCGAAGTAAATTCAACAAAATTTTCACTGCCATAACGCTGGTTTCTTCCGATAAAAACAAAAAGGTCAGAGTCCGAGTACGAAGGAAAACATTTAACAGATATTATATATGTTTGTGCATACAGAGGTTATATATGTGCATATGATGGTGACACTACTCGCAGAAGTGCTTGCGACGTTCCTTCCTACCTACACTAAATGCTCGAAGACAGACTACGGTGCAACTCCTACTCCTAACCCATGTGATTGCAATAGCCTTATCCACTGGTAACCCTAATTCCTGACTCACTGGCGTTCCCTATTCTAATAACACAAACCCACACTATGTTAGTATATTCTATACCCCTAATTTATTTACCCGTTTATTATTCGACGCACTTTTAGTTTTTTTTGAACATAAACAGAATAAACTAAATGAACAGAATTATCGTAAAAGAATATTTTAAAATAAACAATTTAAAATATAATCATAAAAGAAATAAAATAAATCAACTAAAAAGATTACAAATACAATTTACTATAGTTGATAGAATTTATATTCTTATTTTTACCCAATTCCTATATATATATTGTTAGTATTGACGCATGCATGTGATTTTAGTTCGTGGTTATTCTTGGTCAACGCACTCTGGGCCGTAGTAGGGCTTACGTTCGACCTTGGCGCCTGGTACCCCGTGGCGTACTATCTCATATACATGATCTGACAATTTTGCTACAATCCGATATGGACACTCCCGTTGTTAAAGATATTTTCTTTTCTGACCTGTGGGGACTGGGGTCCTCGTGATGTCTTTCAACACAAAGGAACGGACTGCATACTCTGTGGGTTTAGTGCGCCGGTCGTAACGTGCTTTGTATTTCTCTTGGTATTCTAGCTTATGATCCCGTAACGCGCTATGTGCAATTCTTTGCCGCTCCTGCAACTTCTTGGCATAGTCGGGTACGGCATCACCCACCAGTGGTTCAGGCAACTTAAACAAAACATCGGTCGGGAGTACCGGATCTCGTCCGTGCACTACATAAAATGGTGTATCTTTGAGTGCGGAGTGCGGAGAATTTCGATAGCTAAAGAGGACCCACGGTAGAACCTCGTCCCAGTCTTGCCTACTTGCCGAAATGGCAGTTCGCATGATCTTTTGCAGAGTGCCATTCAGCTTCTCAACCAAACCATTCGACTGAGGATGGTAGCTAGTGGTTTGCAATTTACCGACCCCGAAGTAACTATAAACCGTCTTTGAGAAATTCGAGACAAAGTTAGCTCCGCGGTCAGTTAGCACTTCGCGTGGCACCCCGTGTGTGGCAATGAATTTATTCACAAAAACTTGTGCCACCTCCTGTGACGTTTGTCCCTTTAATGGGTACGCCTCTGTTCATCGAGAAAAGTAGTCTATGATCACCAAGATCGCCTTGTACCCATTTTGTAGGTCGGGCGCCTTGGTTATGTCCATCGCTACTCTCTCGAATGGTGCTGCCACCATCGGCAGTAGTTTCAACACTGCTTGTGACTTTCTAGGCCCTTTGTCACAGAACGCGCACGTTCGACACTTTTTGTGGAACTCAAGAACGTCTTTCGTCAGTGTTTGCCAATAATACCGGGATGCAACGCGTAAATGCGTAGTGCCATAGCTTGCGTGGCTACCCCCTGCCGGTTCGACATGGCATTCCTCAATCAATTTCGACTGGAATTGGGGTGGTACTACTAGCAACTGGGTTGAGGACCCTACCCGGGTACCTCTCAAGCTCACGTGATAACGGTAGAGACACCCGTCAAGGAACACAAAGTCATGACCAAAACGTCGTAGGTACAAAGCAGGATTTTCGCCGTCTGGAAGTACCTTACGCGCTAGGAAGGCTACAACTGCCGATGCGAACGGATCATTTGCTAATGCTCTTTTCTACTGCGCTATAGAAATGCTGTTGGGTAACGCTGGTATATTTTCAGAAACTGCTGAGATACCAGCGCAAAGGTCCGCTAGTGGGTCTAGTTCATCTGCCTTAGGCTCTGTGCCTGCCGGCGACAGCGCATCGGCTACAACGTTCAGCCGTCCAGGTTTGTGGATGACCTTATATTTGTATTCCGATAGGGCAATTGCCCATCTGGCTACCTGGCCCCAGTATACTTTAGAATCGGCGTTCAGCATCCACTGTAACGCTTTATGGTCCGTGTAGATCGTGAAAAGTTTGGACAGCAAGTAGTGCCGAAAATGGGTGACCGACCAGTAGATGCCAAGGCACTCAAGGTGGGTATTCCCGTACCCTTCCTCAACTCTAGACAGGGATCTGGCTGCAAACGCTATTGGGCGTAATTTCCTTTTTTCGTCCGTCTGCTCGAGGACCGCTCCAAGGCCTGGGCGTGATGCATCCCTGACCAATATGAACTCTTTAATGCAGTCTGGATAAGACAGACATGGAGTCGTCATGAGGCTCTTTTTCAGTTCTTCGAAACTTTTGTCACATGCGTCATCCCAGTCAAAGGAACAATTCTTTCGCAACAGGCGATAGATGGGTCTCAAAATTTCTGCGTAGCCTTTGATGAATTTCCGGTAGTAATTGCACATCCCCATGAAAACCCGAACCTTTTTGACGTTCTTTGGGGTGGGGAACTGTGCAATGGCATCTACTTTCCCCATTGCGGGTTTTATCCCGTATTTGGTGAATACATGTCCCAAGAATTCAACTGATGCCAAGGCGATTTCCGTCTTGTCTATTTTAAAATAGATGTCATGGTCGGTCGCCCGTTGCAACACTACCTGCCACGATTTTATGTGGGCCACTTCAGTGGTATCTGGCAGTAGAATGTCATCGAAGACTGGGAATCCACCCATGACCCGTTCGATAATGCGCTGAAACGTTGCCGGCGCGTTGCACAACCCAAACGGCAATACATTGTAATGGTAGATCACTAAATAGGTGATGAAAGCCGTTTTGATCTTATCACCCTCAGCCATCGGAACCTGGTTGTAGCCTGCCACTAAATTTAGCTTAGAGAAAAATTTGGCATTGCGTACCGACTCTAGGAGATCCTCGATCCGAGGTAGGGGGTAGGCATCTTTGCGCGTCACCGCATTCACTTTTCGAAAGTCAACGCACATACGCCAGTCTCCATCCTTCTTTTTCACCAAAACTACAGGGGAAGCCCAGGGAGAATCTGATTTTTCAATAGCCCCTTTTTGGAGTAGCTCCGTGATCTTTTCCTTGATGACTGCTTTCCTTATGGGGTTCTCCCGGTAGGCTTGTTGCCGAATTGGTTTTGCATCCC
>JASANF010016496.1:0-14224 GCA_030248245.1 Trissonchulus sp. WLG1_4 | reverse complement strand
ATTAAAGGGTTAACACAAAACAGATGGAGATACTAAATAGATTAAAAGAATTAATAAATTAAATAAATAAATTAAAAGACATGCCTAGAGCTAGAACAATTTTGTATTTGTAGCAAAAAATATAGCAAATACTGTGCACAATGCTCATGTAATAAAGTTGGTATTGGTAATAAGTTATTAATTCGAACATATAGTCTGATGCTTATTGTAAAAAAATACCTAAAAACTAGAAATTATGTGCAAATCATATAAAAACGTGCGTAAAACCATGGTTTAGTAAAACCACCTTCGTGAAATCCACCCTTGTTTTTACCACTTTCAGATTGGAGACCGACCGAGTGTGCCGTTTCCGACGGTGACGATATGTGCTCTGAATGCTTACAAAAAGCAAGAAGTGAACAAAATCCCTCAAATGGCTGCACTTGTATGTTGATGAATATTCATGTGATTGATCTCATGTTAAATTTTTTTTTAAATCTAGCAGCTTTCAATATCTGATTCAATTTAATTAAACTTGGACTGTGGGGAAAAAGTAGCGGTGACGATATCCGACCACGTCTTTCTCAATGATGCCCGTGCTAACCAACACCCACATAAATTTGAGTTAATGCAGCATAAGTTACATAAAGTCACAAATTCAGTTTCACAACTAACGGGTGAGCTAAATATACAATAATATAATAATATAATAATGTAATATAATATACAATAACAAATATATAATGCTGGCAGTACCGTATTTTGCGACAAAATAAAAATTTAAAGACATGTGGAACTGTGAGCTAACAGTAACAGGATGGTTTAAATATGTAAAAAGCCTAGTCATTATATCGTCAAATTCTTACAACATTGCGTCGTTGTAAATGTGATAAGGTTCAAATTGTTGTCTTTCATGAACTTCATAGCGAATGATTGTTACAATTTTTTGATATGTGTCATAATAATATATTCGAATAGCATATGTAGGGTAAGATTAGAAAATATGTAATTATATAATAATATTCTCAAATAGCAGCCTAATTGGCGTTTGCTCTTCTAGATGGAAGCTTACGAACAAACGATGGCAGAGAGCACTAAGTCGCGAAAGAAGAGAAGTATAGAGGGGCCGCAGATTCCAGTGGAATCACCACGCAATCAATCGACAGGCAGACGGGACAAGAGGAGTATTCCCGCCGGTATGCTATAGACTGGCAATCACTCCGTATAGGACTTAAGCACCATACCTTCTGTATAACACCCAGTGTAATTGGGAGAGTTATAGCGTGAGTGCCATTGGAGCACATACTGTGGCTAATGTTGAAGCTCTTCTCCACCTAAAGAATCATTAGTCCTGTGTGTTCTAATTGATCAGAACGTCTTTAGCAGATTTCGACCCAAACTGGAAATTTTGTGCTGTTATTTTTTATCTACAAAAAGTACCGTTGGATTGATGTATTGTCACACTTTAGTAGCCACCCTGAAAATAAGTAATTAGTTTTAGCTGTGGTAGAGAATTGAATAATACTAGACTGTACTTCCAATATGAGGTATCTTTTAGGATGCTCAAGTTGAGTTTAAAGATTCAAAAATTTAAAGCACTTCATTAATCACAAAAGGGAGCAGTTTTATTTGCCTGTATTTGCATTTTTAGGTAATATCGAGCATTTTGTTGGAAAAATTATTGCTCTCAAATCAGAGGTTGACGACAAGTATTTGACAGCCACGCAGTCCAATACAATAAGTCTGACAGCCTTTTCCTTCCCTGGCTCCTTGTGGTATTTGACGCGGGATTTCGCGGATTCCACCGAATATGTGAGACTGGAATCAAAGCTTTACAACTCCTACTTGTTCGTCAGGAACGGTCAAGTGACATTGCAGAGCTTTTACGATACGAAACCGTCGCCTACTTTTGATATGGCTGCTCTGAACAACGCTCGTTTTCTATTCGAACCGGGACTCTCCGGGGCCATAAGAGGGTTTTCCTTCAAGCCAGCCGGCGCACCAACCCAGTATTTAGCTAATGTTAATTCTGAGGTGGGTCTGCAAATTCAACAACTCCCAAAGACTGCAATTACTTGGATTGTGGACGTAGAAGTGAGTCTGAAAGCATTGTTGCATATATATGTATATATTTATTTATACCTGGTACTAAGTTGTGTGTGACTGGAGCACTGTCACATTGGTAGTATCATTCGACAAAAAGACGGTATGAATTACGTGTTGAGGCGCAGCACACCACAACAGCTTGTAATGAGCGTAGAGACTGGATATTGGACATTGTGGTACATTTTCCAGAACCGCTTTAGCAAATCTTCAACTATACAAAACTCAAAACTTTTCTGAAACGCTAACCTACAAAGCAGAGATAAAAACGAGTCAGAAATGTAAGACCCGGCCCGACTCGACTCGTTTGATTTCTAACCCGACCTGACCTACCCGCATTCGTTTTTCAGTCGCAATTTTTCAACCGTTCGGGTCCCAAAAATATAAGCTTCAGATGATGTATGTGCTCAAAAACTGCGAAGCAAATTTAACTGAAACTGACATAAGCTTGTTTATTTGAAAAAATAACCGCAAAAATATTTTTAATGTTTTCCCAACTTTAGGGATGATTAAAACTAAAGTATATCACCCGACGGAATATTATTTAATTTACCCGAAAAAATTTCGGGTCACGGTAGCTCCACCTGATCCGACCCGACAGGGCCCGATCCGAAAATTGACTCGACCCATCTCTGCTGCAAAAGCTTCTGCCTAGACACTACGCGTATGCTAATGGCAAAAATATGTTGAACATATCGACGGTCCAGAGCTAAAAAGTCTAATCTCCACTTTTTGACGGTTTGGACTTAGCATGTACGTTTGATAGCCCTGGGCCCCTTCTACATTGTAGCAAGAACGAATCTCCAACTCGTTTATTCAGACCGCTAGCACCTAAGAAACTAATTATTAATTCTCCAAACAATATGCTCCAATACATACAAAATGACCACTATCAATTAGTGGACATTTTACCACTGATCAATTGTAATGACTGTGTGTATTATGTGACGTGGGAAAAGACTACTCTCCACCTATGCCTATTTGTCGCTTGGCATTTTGAACGATTTCTTACGATTTAGTCTCCGGTGAATGTTTGAAATCACTCATGGTGGACATTAGACAGCAAACTAGCTTTATAAGACAAAATTAAGCGGGCGATATGCGTCTCGGGGAAAATGTATGAATGGCACTTACTATGTCGATTAACATAGCAGCCACCACTATAAAATGGATTGAAAGTTATGGGATGGGCGGCAACAGCGTGGCGCGTGTTGACAAATTAGTCACAATCGCTACGTAAATTGTATTCAAAGGTAGGAATACTAATTTGCTGGAATCACAATCAGCATACATATACAAGGCATAGAGGGGGGTTAACCCCCTTTAAAAACTTAAGGGGGTAATTGCGTTTTTAGGTGTTTTTTTAAACTACCATAACTGCACTTAACCTCAACAAAAACTAGAGCGGTTTTTTACATTTTTTACACCTTCTAGCTTTAAAAAAACTATATTTAAAAGCAGATTATCTTTTGCAATTTTACTGCTGCTATCATTTGAATACACCCCATCAGCGGTTTTTTTGACTAATTTTTGCGCCACAGTTATGAAACACAAGATCAGCCAACAACTACTAAACTTTTTGCAGTTATGCACTGACATAATATCCCCACCCGTTTTTTGATATAGTTGATAAGTCGTTTCTACGTTGAGAAAATGACATTTTCGGGCAAAAATCACGTAATTTGACTTTTCTCTAAAACTTTCAAACGCCCATAACACCGACTCTACAAACTATTTTTAGAAAAGGAAAAAAACGGGTGGGGATATTTTCCTAAAGATAATGTGGTTAAATTTTCGAAGCCGTAGTCCGTTTTTAGCTTGAGTTCTGTGGGCGCAAAAATTACACTGAAATGTCAAAACCACGAAAACGACATTACCCCCTTAATTGTCCAGAGAAGACGCTCCCAAAAATTTGAGCAAATCAAAGACGTGTAAAAACGGCATTTTTTTTTTTTTTCTTTTTTTTTTTGTGGTGTTTTTTTTTCTTTTTTTTCCTGTTTTCTTTTTCTTCTCTTCTTTTCCTCTTTTCGTCAAATTCTTTGGTATGGACAGTGTACTTTTTGTTTCTGATAAACAACACTTTACGGAATACCCTTCACACGTTAAACATGCAAGATGCGAAACGTCTACTCGCCTTTGTCACGTGATTCTGGCTAAACGAGCGTAGCTGTGACTTAGGTGTTCATTCGCCTTGAAGTGTAGCTGAATAGGCTACATTTTGGATACAGATCGCTAAGCTCAACGTCTTACGTGATATTTATTGTTGAAACCTTTAAAAGCCTATAACTCGAAAAATGAAAAATGTGAGATTAGATTTTTTGACTCTGGGGCGTCGATTGTACATTATACACGGATGCTGTTCTGTAGGAGAAAGGGGAGGCGTTTTCATGTACGACTGAAAGCACCCATTTAGACTATGAAGGTCTATGATTTATAACCTACAGGAAATCTTATCGGCCTAATGCAAATCACATAACGGATTGTACTAGAGCGTAACCTATTGATCTTGAGTTGTTTGAATTGAATTTTTTGTTGTTTTCAGAACGAATCGCCTGCATTAAGCGGTGAGTTGTTAACGTATTTTAACTTAATGTATTTATTTTTCTGAATTAATATTTTATTATTTTTTTTTTTTTGTTTGTTTTTGTTTTTGTTTTGTTTTTTTTTGTTTTTTTTTTTTTGTTTTCGCCTGGCCTTTGCTTTTTTTTTTCCTTTTTGCTAATAATTATTAACCAATATTTAGTCCAATAGTAATAAACTATTAGTAAATTAATAAGGAATATTTAGTCACAACTCACAATGTTTTTACAACACTTACAAAAAATTTACAATTACAGAATTTCCCATATATAATTTTTTGAGCACAAAAATAGAAATGATAGTAAATCAGGAACAGCTCGAAGCAGTAATGTCGTTTTTTTGTTATCAGATAGCCGAAAGCATGGCTATTTTTTTCTACTTCAAGTTAGTGGCTAAAAAGTCGTTTAACCGTTAAACCGGTTGGAAAAATGAAAAAAAAATTATTTTCGGGCTCGAGCGTCTACTACGATACGTCTACCACTATATAAGTGTAAGATGCTACTAGTGTCGTGAAATTAGAAATTATTCAAACCTTTTGTAAGGTTTTACTTTTTTCATCCTTTTTTAAGTTATGACGTAACTCAACCAGACTGAAACTCGACATAGGTAGTACTAACCCACACGCATACGCAAAATCGTATGCTCCGGATTTTTGCTTTGGTTACAAATCCGAAATCGAGAACCAACTGCGAAAAATGGCCGTTTTTTGATTCCGCAAAATTTCAGTGACTGCGTTTGATGACACTGTTCATACCAAAATAAGGTAAAATGTCTATTGGTAAGTCATATACATTCTTAATTTCGCTTTCAATGTTCGACAATTATAAGCAGGTGAGTTTAAGTTTTAGTTTTAGTTTTTAATTTAAGTTTAAGTTTAAGCTAAGCCCACTAACTCCGAGGATTTCAGCGTGCAATGTTTAGCTTCTTGTCTGGACGGTTGGAGACAGTCAGAGAATGGTTGTTACCAAATAATCCCAATCCTAGAAACAGACTACGTGAATGGTCGCGAGTGGTGCCGGACGCTGGACGTGACCGCCACGGCCGCCATGCCGCAGACCGAAACTGAGATGCTAGAAATGGGGCCGTTTAAGTAAGTCAGGCAAATGTGCTGATCTCGGGGTCCGTTTTTTACCTGATTTAACGGTTAAGATTGATGAAATGATTCAAAAATTTCTTTAAAATGTCAGTCCAAAACATCGGATTAGGCTCATTTGAAGACTTATTTTGGCTCCTTTAGTGCGTGTAGTCTATTAAGCCTGTTTCACATGAGGTGGACTTTCAAGGGGACGTTTCATACTGCTGCTTATGCCGCTAACCACTGGGCTCTTCGAATTTAGGCCAGAAACGCGAGGGGTCTAAAAAAATGGACCATGCGCGAAAACAAGTGGAAGGCAGACTAACGGCTGCCCACCGGGTCAGATCGCTCTAACTTGCTTAAAATCAACCCTCAGCAGGTTTGAGCTCACGCACGGAATCACTAATACAATTAGAAGACCCTCCACGGGCACCTAGTTTTAAAAAGAAGTAGGACAAATGTTAAAAGTGCTATAGCTTTTCTCCTTGTTATAAAGTGTTTGTTATTTAGTTTTAATAAAATTATTGTTTTCCACCAATCAATGTTGAATCATTAACGTAGTCTTCTAGACTTGTTCTTGGGCCGTTGTGGCGGCTGAGTGCCCGTAGTTGTGTTGGCGATTCCGTGTGTGAGCCCCGGACCTAGCGAGGGCAGATTCCGAGTGATTTGTGGCCTTCTGCCCCGGTTTTCACCCGTTGTATCGCATTCCACTTAGGCTCGGGCTCACGGTCTTTTCTGTCTTTGAGCCCTCGCCTTTTCGGCCCAAATTTCAATAGGTCCGTGTTTTGCAGTGTAACACATGCGTCCCCTCGGGATTTGAGACTTCCACGGGGATCCCTCTGAGGATTCTGTTGGGAACATCCCCTTGAATATCCACCGGCTTGGAACGGGCTTTATGCCCCCTAAACATTTTAGTTAGTAAAACAATTTCAGTGCTTTTTATTTAGTTAAACTAATAAGACTGTTTACTCAAATCTTCAGGCCACTGGAAAGAGTTAAATTTCTTATTTTTAATTAGGCCTTTAGAATAAAAAGAGTTTACTCTTTAACTTTTATCTTTAGTTGAATGTTTAAAATTCAGTCCAATTAATCATGCAACATGTAAAATACTTTGTAGCACACAAGGACGTGGCCGGATCGTTCCTCCCTAATAAATCTGCTTTTTTTTCAATTCCGAAGCTCAAGTTTGTTTAACATTAGTCCAAAATTTATATAATAAATGTATATTTAAAATATAAAATTAAAATTTCATTACTCCTACGATGACATTACCCCTACAATTTAGGGTTCTAAATTGGGCTAGAAAAAGTTTTTTTATGGTCAGATTTAATGGGTTGGATTTGCTCTAGCTCAAAGTCTACCTACGGGCATATCAATGGGTTTCCTCTCTAGTTTTATCTAGTGATTCTCCTTTAATTTTGAAATATTGTAGGAATGGTTTGCACTATGTATCCAAATTACTGAATTTAATTTAAAATACGAGTCCAGAAAAGAAAACTTATTTCTAAAACTTTTGCACTAAACTTGAGCAACTAGAAAACAATTCGTTGCACTATTAAAACTATTATTATATTATAGAGAATGCTTAGTCTGGGATTATTAAGTGCTTACAAATTCTTACAATAATTGTGGCCTTGATTATTTAGAGAACAGTCCGAAAGTCGAGGAAAGACGTTCCTGGCGGCGTCGAAGGCAAACAATGGTTAGTTACCCCGAAAATGATTTGGGACTCTTTCTACCTTACCTAATTAATGTTTTGGTAATGTTATTACTCCCTTATATTGAGCGACATTCACAAAATGTGCCATTAGGTATGTACAGCGGGACATTTTTTGAAACACAATTATATGTGGTAAGCTTTAGTCCTTACTTTAGGCTTACTTTTTACTTAAGACAAGAGTACATAATAGGGAAGAGTATGATACTCTTCCCTATCCTAGCTAATCGGTCCGGACGATGCTCCGGCCGAAATAGCCCTTTTACGCCTTGATTTCAGGGGGGGGGGGGTTACCTCCCGCCTCGAATCAAGACATGTCTCGATTTCAGGAGGGACTCCCCCCTCAAATACGGGAAGTGTCTTGCTTTCAGGGGGATACCCCCCTCGTTTCAGCACACAGCCAGCATGAACTCTGTGGTGAGCTGGTAACGTGCTGAAACCAGAGGGGGTACCCCCCCCCCTGAAATCAAGACACCACCGTGGCAGTGTGCTGAAACGAGGGGGGTTCCTAGGCATAAAAGTTCTATTTCGGCCAAACTATTGTCCGGGCCAATTAGCTAGAATAGGGAAGAGTGTCGTACTCTTTCCTATTATGTACTCTTGCTTAAGATCAAAGCCTGAAGTAAAAATTTTGGTTCATACAGAATGTACACTTTAAACTTTACTTTTTATTTTATCTTTTGAGTAAAAGTAGAAACAGATTTTATCTTTTACTTTTTACTTGAGCATTTTAGCTAATTAAAATGCTCTAACAGAAGTTCCGCTTATTGAGCTTTTTTTTACGCGGCCCCCTCAAGGGCCGCGTATATACTATATTCAGAATCTCCAAACCCTATGTAATTTCGGGTAGGTCGATTTTCCAGTGTTAATTAACACTGGAAGGGCGGGTAGGTCGATCAGCTATTGTATTCTGTAATGCATGTCGTGCATTTGACTTGGATCTCCGCATGCGCAAATTTTCAAAAAAAAGCTGCAGGAGTGGACTCGAACCACCGACTTTCCGATTAAGGATCGGATGCTCTACCATCTGAGCTAACCGGCCGCACATCAGGTAATGCAAAACAGTAGGTATCACTATTACCTACCTAGGCATGAAGTTTGAAGTTAGTTTGCAGTAAAAGTATGTGTTTGACCAACCACAGTGATAGCTTTGACAAAATTGAGTTAAATTTGAATTCAACATGGGAATCTAGTTGTAATGCTCAACCAACAATACTTACTGCTACGACGTTGCCGCCGATTCACCATGCGGTAACAGCCTGCATATTGCCTATACCTAAATTATGCATATAATTTAGCGTCTTATGCAGCCTTAGTGAACTTTATTTTATTTGTAGGTTGATTTGACATAGTTTGTTCAAATCAAAGCAACTTCGTTTTATTCTAACACTAAGAATATGTTGTAAATACACAATTTCTACATCGGCCTGTTTGTCAAGTGCAATGATTTTCGCATGAAAAGCGAGTTTTCCCCGGTTCGAATGCGGGACAAGCCGTTTTTTTCGTTTTTAAACTTTGACTGGCGGCTTAGCTCAATCAGCTTATTTGTACTAATTTTAATGTTTAATTAAATAGAACTATTTAGAATACCTACTATTTATTCTAAAGTAGTTTTTATTGTGTCGTCTGGAAAGCAGAATCAGACGTATCCAACTTTGAGTGTTTCTAATTATTCACTAGTAAAGGTTTAGAGCAACTCAGCAGCAAATGTTTGCAGAACCCGGAATTTGAAAATCATTTTATCCACAAGTAATGGCCGCGTTTAATATTTCCTGTGAAATATTGATGTTATAAATCGGGGGTCACCCCTTGGTCGAGGCAGGCCTTCTCGCACTTCCACAGACACATACATCTTCAAAATTCATTCCTATTCACATTTTGTAATCGCAGACTTAAGCCAAGACACGCGTTTCTTCATTTTTATATTTGGCAGTTTTCGAGACTTCGCAGCGCGCTGTGCAGCGCCTTTGAGTTCAGAAATTACTAGAAAGGCAGGCGCGAGCTCGCCACCAGAAGGTTTAGTTCTTTCGAGAGTTTCGAGCAGCTAAGTGAGAGTTAGAGCCGGCACAGTGAGAGTTTAAGAGGTCGACCTGGAAGTCTACTAACTTTAGTGTGTATGTAGGGAGTGTTGAGTTCCAAATTTAGCTAGGTACGTACTGTATTCCTTAGGTAGGGTATGCGTAGGTAGTGTGTGTAGGTAGGAAACGGGTTAACTGCACGAGCAGTTACTTGTGAGTCGGTCGAGGTAGCTGAAAATTCGAGTTTGCTTGCTCCGTTCTGATCCGGAGTTCAAGATCTAGTGGGACCTCCAGGAGGGGGGCAGGATTTTTAAAAATTGAATTGGGAAATTCTCACGTTGAGAGGGTTATTTGGTCTTGATTTTCGTCGGTTTTATTGTGACAGAACCTAAAAATTCTGAGCTCAAAACACGAGTATTTTAACGGGTTATTGGCGTGTGCCATCTTGCTTTTGTTTTGTTTTGTTTGTGTAACTAATTGCATTTGTGTATTTTCAGGAAAGATTGTTAAAATTGACTCTATAAATTGTATGTGTAAACTGCGGGTTTAAAAATTTCTTAGTAGTTGAATTTGGGCGTAGGAGCGCGAGAAAGCGTGCCTCAACCAGGAGGTACCCGTTGACATGCGCTAGACACGCCGAGGCGTCGTGCCCGCGCAGGGGGGCACCTGTTATAAATCGGGGGTCACTCCCTGGTCGAGGCAGGCCTTCTCGCACTTCCACAGACACATACATCTTCAAAATTTATTCCTATTTACATTTTGTAATCGCAGACTTAAGCCAAGACACGCGTTTCTTCATTTTTATATTTGGCAGTTTTCGAGACTTTGCAGCGCGCTGTGCAGCGCCCTTGAGTTCAGAAATTACTAGAAAGGCTGCCAGTAGTTTCTCTGGCTTGCTGTTTGGCTTACAGCGTAGTAAAATCGTGACTCAACACAGGAAATGTGAATATGAATATATGCATTTAAAACATGAAGTTATTTACATTTTAACGCCCAAATTCAAATAAATTATTCGACAATTTAAATAGTTTTATACATTTTTCATTCGGAATTTTAATGGGAAGCTATTTCTAGGCCAATCGGCGCATTGCCGAAATTATATATTGTCCTATGGTGTAACTGGCTTATAGTCAGTGTGAGTTGGTGAAGACGTCGCGAACAGGGGGTTAAGAAGCGTGAAACGGGGTTAAGTATTTAGGACTTCACGCGCCGTTAGTGTTTAGGAATAGCTTCCCTTGAGCCTAGGGAATGAACCTGAGTTAGGATTTTTACTCGTTTTCCTCTATTTTTGTTGTTTGTTAGTTTGGGCCTCCAATAAATATTTTTAATTTGGAAGTTTCGTGTCGTCTCCGATTTTGACTGGGTGTTGGGTGTTTTGTAGGGCTTTGCAGCTATTGCGGGAGTCACCACGTAGGTCCCGGACCTGAGTGAGGGCCGGAGAACTGAGTTTTAGGCCGTTTGTTACGGTCTTCAACCGTTAAATCACGTTCCACCTGGCTCGGGCGCACGGTCACTTTTCGCCCTCGTGCCCTCGCCTTTTGAGCCTAAATCCTAAGAGCCCCGTGGTTCGTGGTTTAACAAGTGGCGACCGTGACAAAGGAATTTTTGGGCCACGCGTGAAGCCCAAAATAGCTGCTCATAAGCCCTAAGCCTAAATTTGTGACGCTTTTGAGCGTAAAATTCCGATTTTCCCCCACCTCAAAATTTTTGAAAAGTTGCTGGAGCACCCCCAGCAACGAAGAAAACGAGTAAAAGATCCCCCTATAATCTTCCTTGTCCCCGGGAAAATTTTCTAAACGGTTTTTCTGTGCTTTTGAGTGATTTTGTGGAGTTTCTTTTTCAGGCGAACAAGGAGAAGAAGAAGTAGGGATTTTTAGTGAGAAGAAAAAGGCTCTCAAATTTTGTGAAAAGCAAGTAGGGCTAAGCAGTGAATATCTGGGGATTACATAGGAAAAATTTGGAGAGAAAGAGAGACTTTTTCCAGAAAATTTTTGAAATTTTTGTGAAGCTAAAATTTTTGAACATGTCAAAAATTGAGGAAGCAGCCTTCTAGAGCCATTTTTCGGCCCCGGCACCATTTTTAAAAGAATCAGCGCAAAATTTTGACCCTAGGAGTGGTATTTTAGGAATTTTTGCGATAAGTTTAGTATTTTTCCCCCCACCCTAAGCCTAAGCCTAAAAATGAAAATTTTCATTTTTTGAAATTTCGACCACCACAGATCCCTCCAACGGCACTTTTGTGGCCGGAGGGTATTATTTTTGAAATCAACGTAAAATTCTGGTACTAGGAGTTATATTACCAGAATTTTAAGACCATATTTAATATTTTTCCCCACCCTAAGCCTAAGCCCAAAATTTCAAAATTTTTCGGGCATTTCTGAAACTGCCCGTGTCGCGCTCAAAATCCACCTAGGGTAAAATTCGACCCCAGAATCGGATTTCGCGACCCCCGAAACCCTAGAAACAACTGGGTTTCGAATTTTTGGCCTCAAAAATTTTCCAAACGGAGGGTATATAGACACCCCCGTTTCTGAGGCGCTCGCTAGCGATTTTTCACATTTTTCGGGGTAGGTCTCACTCAAAAGCGTATAAAACCTCCACATTTCTTTTTCAAAAGTTGCGCCCTATCCCTCCCCTGCTCTGGAAAAAGTATCCGGTGTGAAAAACCCGGATTTTTAGAAAATTTTGGCCGAAATACCCCTCAAAATCGAAAAATTTTCGATTTTTCAAAAATTTTGAATTTTGGCTCAAATTTTTAGATTTGAGAACCGGCCAAAATTTTTTGTGTCTACACCCTATAGCGCACCCCTGAGCGAAATACTCAATTTTTGCCATTTTTCGGCCAAAAACACGTTTTGCGCGCGAAACCCAATTTTGACCCCAAAATAGCCCCATAGCGCACCCCACGCAAATTTTGACGAAATTCTGACAGCGCCACAAGACTCAGCACCCCCGAAAACCTATAGAATTATTGCGTTTTAGTAGAAAAACGCAAAATTTCGAAAAATTTTTGTCCCCCATCTCATTTTCACCCCTAAGCCTAAAATTTTGCTCATTTTGCGCTAGAAAATCGCAAAATTGTCGTTTTTGCTAGCTCTCTTTGGCTATAGTTTGCTCAGGGCACCGTGTACGTCAGCCCCAATCAGCGTTTTTCTGGAAATTTCAGCGTTTTCGAAAAATTTCCACTCCTCATCTCATTTTTGGTCAAAAACGGCCAAAAATCGCGCGTTTAAGATCGCAGCGGCCAAAATACTCAGAATTTCACCGGGTCTTTTTGCCCACGCACGCAGCATAGCCTATATTTGGAACTATTACTGCGCTTGACCGCGAATTTTTTGCAAAATTTTTCAAATTTTTGCACTTTAGTGGGATTATATACGCGGAGACGTATATAATCGGTTCTGAGCGGCTCTAGAAGGCTCAAAATTTTGCAAATACCGATTCGAAAGTTGCGCAGCAAGACTTAGTTTGACCCCACCTGCACGCAGACAATTCCCCAGGTATATTTTCAGAAAAATATACCTTCAACTTCTAAATTTCACCCCTAATATATAATCGCTCTCGGTCCCCCAGCTTCACGAAATTTCAAAATTTTCGTTTAGGGACCAAAACAGTAGCATAGATGCATAGTGTAGTTAGTTACAGTCCACCCCCCACATTTATTTTGATTCGAATTTTGCCAAAAATCGGCAAAATTCTTTGAAATTTGACATTTGCATCCCTTGAGCGTAGGTATATAATTGGCAAAAATTCGAAATTTTTCTATTTTCAGGCGAAAAGAAGTCTTCAGCAGCACCCCCATTTTGCATTTTATAAGGGGAAGTGCTGCTCAAATTTTTTCTGAGCCTAGAAACTTAGGTTTTTGAACAAAATTTTTGGTCAAATTTCGATACCCCCCTCGGAAATCAAATCGCTTCCCGGCTAACGAAAAATAAGCCTTAGTGGGGAACACCTTTTTCTTTTTGTTATCAAATTCCTAGGACTTAGGAATTTTTCGGGTCGCACCCGAATTTTCGGAATTTCAGAAATCAACGCCCGGTGGACTCAATTTCGAACACCCTAAGGGTCCCCCTTTTCAATTTTTATTTTTGAGCATTCAGACAGAAATTTTTCAATTTTGAGCGAGAACAAAATTTTTGAAAATCATTGTTTTTCTATTTTCAGTGGATTCAGCAGCCTCCAGCAGCCCCAAAGCAATTTTCTAAGGGGAAGTGCTGCCCAAATTTTTCCCGTTTCCGAGACTTAGCGTAATTTTTCCCAAAATTTCAAATTTTTGCAGTATATGTATTTAGTGTATTGTGGATAGTGTTAGAGTCTAAATTGTGCTGTTACGACTACCCAAAAAGCTGAGCGTTGAGAAATTTTGCAAAGACCCTAAGCAGTAAGCACACAGACACGCACATTATATACATATACATACATGATGCGTTCGTCAGGGCTAGCTCGCACACCGCCACCATCAGCGAATCGAATGGAGTTAGAGAAAGAGGAGGTGACCCATGTGCCCAGATGGTATGCGGAGTTGGAAGACTCCTTCCCCACCTTAACCCCAGAAAGTATTGAAATCGAATCTGAAGGGGAGGATAGGCAAATTGGGAAACCAGAGGAGTCAAAAGTGGGAAAGACACAAAGTCAAGGAGACGGAGGGAACGAAAACCCACACCCGAACCAGAAAACAGCCAAAAAGAACAAGTCTAAACAGAGACCTGAAGGGCGCGAGGGATCACCGATCCAACTGAGTCCGGACACCGC
>JASANF010016494.1:0-10347 GCA_030248245.1 Trissonchulus sp. WLG1_4 | reverse complement strand
CAACTTCTTCGATTTGTTCGAACGCGAAACAACGTCAAATTTAACAATCACCACTACGTACAAATACAAGGTACTGCAATGGGTACGCGAGTAGCTCCAACTTACGCCAATATATTCATGGGTAGCCTAGAAAAGAAGGTAATAAACGCCTCAGTTGCAAAGCCATTACTTTGGTTCAGATACATTGACGACATTCTATGTATATGGACTGAAAGTCAGCAGGACCTAAATTGTTTCTCCAAAACTTAAATGCGGAACATAGCTCAATTAAATTCACAACTGAAATCTCAGAAACAGCTGCCACTTTTCTAGATGTTCAAATTACGCTAAATAACGAAGGTAAAATATCCACGGATTTGCACACTAAACCAACCGACAAACATCAATACTTGAATGCTAAAAGCTACCATCCAAGAAAAACGAAACAAAGCATCGTCTATAGCCAAGCACTACGCTTAAAAAAGATATGTTCAAATGATTTACAATACAACAACAGAATTCAAGAACTTACCTGTAATTTTACCAATCGTGGGTATAATACAAGCCACATTCAGAAACAATTGGCCAAAGTACCAAGCAAGAGGACTGACATCCTTGGGAAAGAAAATCAGAAAGCCACAAATCGGCACATCCTATCATTACCATTCTACCACTCACTACCTTCACTGCTTCATCGCTCTCTGCGTCAAAATCATCAACTGCTAGTAGCAGCGTATTATGCAGTTGACAAGGAGCCACCAGACCTACCAATGATAACATACTCTAAACACAAAAATCTCCGCGACTCATTGGTACATTCTAATTTTACGACATCTGCACCAATTTTAAGGCAGTATCTGTCTCAAGCTTGCAACGGAGGCCACGGCTGTCGCTGCTGCGATTTGATGATCCCAACAACGCATGTACGCAGCTCTCAAAACAAACTTTGGTTTAAAATCAAATCAAACGGAAACTGCCAGTCAAAAGATCTCGTGTATCTGATAGAATGCCGTCAATGTACAGCCCAGTACGTTGGTGAGACGGGTCAGCAATTGCGTTCAAAAATCAACGCTCATACGGCATGCATTACGAACGTTACTAAATCTAAAAGGAAACCAACACAAGCTACTGCCAAATTGTAATACAACAACAGCAAGGCATTTTAGCGCTTCTAATCAGATTTGCGGAGACTTGCGAGTAGCTATATTGCAGCAAAATTTCGTCAACGAGCAGAATAAAAAAAGCTGTGAAGCAAGTTGGATTGACAAAATGGGCACACTGTTTCAACCATCAGGATTGAACAGTTACGATATCAAACACATGACTTTACTGTAGTCAATCATTCTACCCCATTGAAGGCCCGTCACAGGCCAAAGTACAGGCTGATTTTCATTCAAATTAAAGTATTTATTATTGAGACGTTTCTTACATATTTGATTCATATTATTTGCACTGCACCTGCATCCGCTCTCACACCGCTTACCAATGACTGGCCACCGTCGTCATTTGACTGTTCTACTTATACGACTTGCCTGCTCTCATTTAGCGAATCTTTTAAATCCAGGACCAATACATGTGGACAGAAACCAACGACTTCTAATTAATTGTCAAGAACATTTTAATTTTTTAAACGACTGCGTACAAGACGGAGTCATTCCAATGGATTTAAACTCAAAACAATGCTTACGTCTTCCAAAATCAACAACAGAATTAGAAACTAGACATCAACAAATATTAACCGAAACTTCTGAAACTAATACGGCTATCTATGGAACATTTGATGCATATACAGCTATCTAACCGCCTGTTGATGTTTCCTCAGAAGCGGCCAACGGTTATCGCAATAAACTGCGTGATCAAAAACAGAACAAATTGGAACGACTGATTAGCGAGCAGCCCCCCCCCACCCCCCCCCCCCCCCCCCCCCACAAAACACACAACACAAACCCCCAACCCCACCCACCCACACCCACACCCCCCACCCCCAACCCCCCCCCCCCACCACCCACCCCCCCCCACCCCCACCCGTTCCAATTTGTTCTGTTTTTGATCACGCAGTTTATTGCGATAACCGTTGGCCGCTTCTGAGAACATCAACACAGTTAGATAGCTGTATATCATCAAATGTTCCATAATAGCCGTATTAGTTTCCAAGAAGTTTCGTTAATATTTGTTGATGTCGAGTTTCTAATTCTGTTGTTGATTTTGGAAGACATAAGCATTGTTTTAGTTTAAATCCATTTGGAATGACTCCGTCTTGTACGCAGTCGTTTAAAAAATCAAAATGTTCTTGACAATTAATTAGAAGTCGTTGGTTTCTGTCCACATGTATTGGTCCTGGATTTAAAAGATTCGCTAATACTGTAGAGCAGGCAAGTCGTATAAGTAAGACAACAGTCAAATGACGACGGTGGCCAGTCATTGGTAAGCAGTGTAGAGACGGACTGCAGGTGCAGTGCAAATAATATGAATCAAATATGTAAGAAACGTCTCAGTAATAAATACTTTAATTGAAATTAAAATCAGCCTGTACTTCGGCCTGTGACAGGCCTTCAATGGGCTAGAATGATTGATTACAGTAAAATCATGTGTTCGGTATCGTAACTGTTCAATCCTGATGGTTGAAACAGTGTGCCCATTTTGTCAATCCAACTTGCTTCACAGCTTTTTCTATCCTGCTCGTTGTCGAAATTTTGCTGCAATATAACTACTCGCAAGTCTGAGCAAGTATGATTAGAAGCGCTGAAATGCCTTGCTATTGTTGTATTACAATTTGGCAGAAGCTTGCGTAGGTTTTCTTTAGATTTAGCAACGTTCGTAATGCATGCCCTATGAGCGTTTATTCTTGAACGCAATTGCTGACCCGTCTCACCAACGTACTGGGCTGTACATTGACGGCATTCTATCAGATACACGAGATCTTTTGACTGGCAGTTTCCGTTTGATTTGATTTTAAACCAAAGTTTGTTTTGAGAGCTGCGTACATGCGTTGTTGGGATCATCAAATCGCAGCAGCGACAGCCGTGGCCTCCGTTGCAAGCTTGAGACAGATACTGCCTTAAAATTGGTGCAGATGTCGTAAAATTAGAATGTACCAATGAGTCGCGGAGATTTTTGTGTTTAGAGTATGTTATCATTGGTAGGTCTGGTGGCTCCTTGTCAACTGCATAATACGCTGCTACTAGCAGTTGATGATTTTGACGCAGAGAGCGATGAAGCAGTGAAGGTAGTGAGTGGTAGAATGGTAATGATAGGATGTGCCGATTTGTGGCTTTCTGATTTTCTTTCCCAAGGATGTCAGTCCTCTTGCTTGGTACTTTGGCCAATTGTTTCTGAATGTGGCTTGTATTATACCCACGATTGGTAAAATTACAGGTAAGTTCTTGAATTCTGTTGTTGTATTGTAAATCATTTGAACATATCTTTTTTAAGCGTAGTGCTTGGCTATAGACGATGCTTTGTTTCGTTTTTCTTGGATGGTAGCTTTTAGCATTCAAGTATTGATGTTTGTCGGTTGGTTTAGTGTGCAAATCCGTGGATATTTTACCTTCGTTATTTAGCGTAATTTGAACATCTAGAAAAGTGGCAGCTGTTTCTGAGATTTCAGTTGTGAATTTAATTGAGCTATGTTCCGCATTTAAGTTTTGGAGAAACAATTCTAGGTCCTGCTGACTTTCAGTCCATATACATAGAATGTCGTCAATGTATCTGAACCAAAGTAATGGCTTTGCAACTGAGGCGTTTATTACCTTCTTTTCTAGGCTACCCATGAATATATTCGCGTAAGTTGGAGCTACTCGCGTACCCATTGCAGTACCTTGTATTTGTACGTAGTGGTGATTGTTAAATTTGACGTTGTTTCGCGTTAGAACAAATCGAAGAAGTTGCTTGATTCATATCGAAGATTCAGATCGAAGATTCATATTATTTGCACTGCACCTGCAGTCCGTCTCTACACTGCTTACCAATGACTGGCCACCGTCGTCATTTGACTGTTGTCTTACTTATACGACTTGCCTGCTCTACAGTATTAGCGAATCTTTTAAATCCAGGACCAATACATGTGGACAGAAACCAACGACTTCTAATTAATTGTCAAGAACATTTTAATTTTTTAAACGACTGCGTACAAGACGGAGTCATTCCAAATGGATTTAAACTAAAACAATGCTTATGTCTTCCAAAATCAACAACAGAATTAGAAACTCGACATCAACAAATATTAACCGAAACTTCTTGGAAACTAATACGGCTATCTATGGAACATTTGATGCATATACAGCTATCTAACTGTGTTGATGTTTCCTCAGAAGCGGCCAACGGTTATCGCAATAAACTGCGTGATCAAAAACAGAACAAATTGGAACGACTGATTAGCGAGCAGAACCAAAGTACGTCTAATAGTTTACAGAACCAAAATAATACTGCAACGAGTAACAATAAGTCCAGCACCTTACACCTGAGGACACCCAAAGAAAACACTGGCATTTACTTCACGCCAGAAAGACGCAGATACAAAACTAAAATTTTTTATAATTCTAATAAAAGTCAAAACAAAACAACAAATAATTGCTTTAACTACCAGCAATATGATAATACTGACTCTCAGACGATAGTGTATATTGAACCAGACGTCAATATTGATACACACGAGCAATCGCTATTAAACAAGGGTCTAAATTTCGTACCGACACCAAGACATGTTTCGTTGCTATCGACAATAAACAGCTTTAAGACTTTGCAGAGTAGACTACTACGCGAATTTCACTCAAACCAATACGCTGGATCATTGTGTCGAACTTACGTCTCAAACATCATTTCGGACCTAAAGCCTAATTTACAGGCACTAAGTTTTAGTTCCAATCTAACACGCGAAGAAACCACAGCTCTAAAAAAACTGTCATTTCGGAACGATATTGTTATAAAACCTGCAGATAAAGGTGCCGGAATTGTCGTTCTATCAAAGACTACCTACGAAAATGAAACTCTAAAACATCTCAATGACAATAGTACGTATTTGCCTCTGGACAGTGATCCAACAAACAAATATAAAACAGAAATTAACGATTACGTTGACAATCTGCTAGCTAACCACAAAATAGAAAAAGGATTAGCAAAACGAATCAAACCAAGCCCATTTTCACAGCCTGCTCGCTTTTATACTTTGCCTAAAGTTCACAAAAAGTGGCCGTACCCACCTAGTCGGCCAATAGCTTCCGGCTGTAATACAGTCACAGAAAATTTAAGTGCCTACCTAGATGAGCTACTACAACCGATAGCAAAGCAGCTTCCATCATACATACAAGATACCGCAAATTTTTTAAGCGCTTTGTACTATTTGCCAACATTGCCACCTGATTCTTTGTTGGTATCGTTAGACGTCGTCTCTTTGTACCCAAATATTCCAACAACGGATGGAATTCAAATTGTCAGCGAAGCATTTAAAGATTACTATCAACCTTCACTACCAATTTCAACTTCAGTTTTCAAGCAACTTCTTCGATTTGTTCTAACGCGAAACAACGTCAAATTTAACAATCACCACTACGTACAAATACAAGGTACTGCAATGGGTACGCGAGTAGCTCCAACTTACGCGAATATATTCATGGGTAGCCTAGAAAAGAAGGTAATAAACGCCTCAGTTGCAAAGCCATTACTTTGGTTCAGATACATTGACGACATTCTATGTATATGGACTGAAAGTCAGCAGGACCTAGAATTGTTTCTCCAAAACTTAAATGCGGAACATAGCTCAATTAAATTCACAACTGAAATCTCAGAAACAGCTGCCACTTTTCTAGATGTTCAAATTACGCTAAATAACGAAGGTAAAATATCCACGGATTTGCACACTAAACCAACCGACAAACATCAATACTTGAATGCTAAAAGCTACCATCCAAGAAAAACGAAACAAAGCATCGTCTATAGCCAAGCACTACGCTTAAAAAAGATATGTTCAAATGATTTACAATACAACAACAGAATTCAAGAACTTACCTGTAATTTTACCAATCGTGGGTATAATACAAGCCACATTCAGAAACAATTGGCCAAAGTACCAAGCAAGAGGACTGACATCCTTGGGAAAGAAAATCAGAAAGCCACAAATCGGCACATCCTATCATTACCATTCTACCACTCACTACCTTCACTGCTTCATCGCTCTCTGCGTCAAAATCATCAACTGCTAGTAGCAGCGTATTATGCAGTTGACAAGGAGCCACCAGACCTACCAATGATAACATACTCCAAACACAAAAATCTCCGCGACTCATTGGTACATTCTAATTTTACGACATCTGCACCAATTTTAAGCCAGTATCTGTCTCAAGCTTGCAACGGAGGCCACGGCTGTCGCTGCTGCGATTTGATGATCCCAACAACGCATGTACGCAGCTCTCAAAACAAACTTTGGTTTAAAATCAAATCAAACGGAAACTGCCAGTCAAAAGATCTCGTGTATCTGATAGAATGCCGTCAATGTACAGCCCAGTACGTTGGTGAGACGGGTCAGCAATTGCGTTCAAGAATAAACGCTCATAGGGCATGCATTACGAACGTTGCTAAATCTAAAGAAAACCTACGCAAGCTTCTGCCAAATTGTAATACAACAATAGCAAGGCATTTCAGCGCTTCTAATCATACTTGCTCAGACTTGCGAGTAGTTATATTGCAGCAAAATTTCGACAACGAGCAGGATAGAAAAAGCTGTGAAGCAAGTTGGATTGACAAAATGGGCACACTGTTTCAACCATCAGGATTGAACAGTTACGATACCGAACACATGATTTTACTGTAATCAATCATTCTAGCCCATTGAAGGCCTGTCACAGGCCGAAGTACAGGCTGATTTTAATTTCAATTAAAGTATTTATTATTGAGACGTTTCTTACATATTTGATTCATATTATTTGCACTGCACCTGCAGTCCGTCTCTACACTGCTTACCAATGACTGGCCACCGTCGTCATTTGACTGTTGTCTTACTTATACGACTTGCCTGCTCTACAGTATTAGCGAATCTTTTAAATCCAGGACCAATACATGTGGACAGAAACCAACGACTTCTAATTAATTGTCAAGAACATTTTAATTTTTTAAACGACTGCGTACAAGACGGAGTCATTCCAAATGGATTTAAACTAAAACAATGCTTATGTCTTCCAAAATCAACAACAGAATTAGAAACTCGACATCAACAAATATTAACCGAAACTTCTTGGAAACTAATACGGCTATCTATGGAACATTTGATGCATATACAGCTATCTAACTGTGTTGATGTTTCCTCAGAAGCGGCCAACGGTTATCGCAATAAACTGCGTGATCAAAAACAGAACAAATTGGAACGACTGATTAGCGAGCAGAACCAAAGTACGTCTAATAGTTTACAGAACCAAAATAATACTGCAACGAGTAACAATAAGTCCAGCACCTTACACCTGAGGACACCCAAAGAAAACACTGGCATTTACTTCACGCCAGAAAGACGCAGATACAAAACTAAAATTTTTTATAATTCTAATAAAAGTCAAAACAAAACAACAAATAATTGCTTTAACTACCAGCAATATGATAATACTGACTCTCAGACGATAGTGTATATTGAACCAGACGTCAATATTGATACACACGAGCAATCGCTATTAAACAAGGGTCTAAATTTCGTACCGACACCAAGACATGTTTCGTTGCTATCGACAATAAACAGCTTTAAGACTTTGCAGAGTAGACTACTACGCGAATTTCACTCAAACCAATACGCTGGATCATTGTGTCGAACTTACGTCTCAAACATCATTTCGGACCTAAAGCCTAATTTACAGGCACTAAGTTTTAGTTCCAATCTAACACGCGAAGAAACCACAGCTCTAAAAAAACTGTCATTTCGGAACGATATTGTTATAAAACCTGCAGATAAAGGTGCCGGAATTGTCGTTCTATCAAAGACTACCTACGAAAATGAAACTCTAAAACATCTCAATGACAATAGTACGTATTTGCCTCTGGACAGTGATCCAACAAGCACACATAGAACAGAAATTGATGACTATATTGACAATTTGCTAGCTAATCACAAAATTGAAAAAGGATTAGCAAAACGAATTAAACCCAGCCCATTTTCACAACCAGCTCGCTTTTATAACTTGCCTAAAGTTCACAAAAAGTGGCCGTACCAACCTAGTCGGCCAATAGCCTCCGGCTGTAATACAGTCACAGAAAATCTAAGTGCCTACCTAGATGAGCTACTACAACCGATAGCAAAGCAGCTTCCATCATACATACAAGATACCGCAAGTTTTTTAAGCGCTTTGTACTATTTGCCAACATTGCCACCTGATTCTTTGTTGGTATCGTTAGACGTCGTCTCTTTGTACCCAAATATTCCAACAACGGATGGAATTCAAATTGTCAGCGAAGCATTTAAAGATTACTATCAACCTTCACTACCAATTTCAACTTCAGTTTTCAAGCAACTTCTTCGATTTGTTCTAACGCGAAACAACGTCAAATTTAACAATCACCACTACGTACAAATACAAGGTACTGCAATGGGTACGCGAGTAGCTCCAACTTACGCGAATATATTCATGGGTAGCCTGTTGGATGCAGTCCTTTTCATATATAATACTTATTACACTAAGGCTGCACATTCAGTATCTCTACCTTTTGAGAGGCTTACCTATCCATATACCTACATGTTGACTGTGTACTGTACTTGTATCTGCTTGTAGTTAGTCAGGCCACAATACACACTACTGAGCCTCGTCATGCGCACTTCTTACATGGCGCAGTGTGTTCTTTTCCTGCACAGCTTTTGATGCCTAAAAAGAGAACGCAAGGGACGGTGAGCGCTATGGATTCCGCTGGTTCCAGTACGACGTCCGAAGAGTCCTCCGCCCCATCGACTCTTCGGCAGATCTTACTGATGATGAGCCGCCAGCAGCAAGCACAAGCGGAAGAGGCTAAATCACGACATTTGGAAATGATGGAATTCTTCTCCGCAGTGGTCCAGCAGTCAAGACCGGCGGAAGAAAGCACCACCACCACCCCCACCAGTCCCGGCCCTGACAGATACGATGGCCAGCAACGTTTACTTCGCCAGCCGGACCCTAACAAGCCCCCTCAGCTGGACGCTAACGTCAGCCTAGAGGACTTTGATGGCTGGGTGTCCATTTGGCGGGACTATTCTGCATGCTTCCAATTTGCTCAATTGCCAATGGACCAACAGGTGGCCCGGTTCCGAACTTTTTTGACTCCGGCAATGCGCAATGAACTTGTACACGGAGTTGGGTTTTTGGACTCGGACTCTGCATCGCCGGAGCATATCTTGGGAAAAATAAGGGCTTACCTAAGGAGTCGCCGAAATGTGGCTCTAGATCGTGTTGCGTTTGAAGAGCGTAAACAAGAAAGTGGTGAGTCCTTTGATGACTTTTTCATAGCATTGAAAAAAATTGCGTCTAATGCCGACCTCTGTGATAGTTGTTATGATTCACGGCTGGCAACCGAATTATGGCTGGTATTCGGGATCCTGAGACTAGACGTAAGCTTCTAGCTATGAAACCCTTCCCGTCACTTCATCAGGTAGTCGATTTGTGCAGGAGTGAGGAGAGCGCTTGGGAAAACGAGGCGGTTTTGGGGGGAACCTCAAAGTTCGTTCACAAGGTGGGGTACAAGCAGATGCCCCGCACACGCCCTCGCCCTCGTAGCCAAAGTGGCAGACGAGCCATTTCTCGGGCAGAGGCAAACTCTGAAAAGTTCCCGTGCACTGGTTGTGGTCGTGGGCAGCATCCACGTCGCAACTGCCCGGCTTTCACAGCTGATTGTCATAACTGCGGTGTAAAGGGACGGTTTCCAGTGTGTGCCGCCAGGCTAAGCGGCAAAGTAAGGCAGAAAAGCCTAGAGAAGTAGACACAGCTGGTAAACGAGCTGAACGATGTTGGAGTCTGAAAGTGTTTGCGATTCAGTCCTATTGCCAGAAAAAGGCCGGCTCCCGTTGTGTCCGTTGACATGTATACCACCCACTCGGACGACAGTGGATTGCCTGCCAGACAGCAACCCCTGATTAAGCCTCCGAAGCTACAATAACGGATCCGGAGGTAATGAAGTTCCTGGGTGTCCACGTGAAAGATTTGTGTCAGCCGAGAATGTCGATTTGGTGACGGCCAATAAGTAGGCTCTGAAGTGTATAGGCACCGCGCAAATCAGCCGTTCAAGTACAATGATTCGCCCGTCAACTGATAGGGTATACTTTTCTGAAAGTCACCGAGGGATATACTTCACGCGTGGTCTGTCTCTCTGGAAATCGGCATCCTTCCAGAGAACTATCCTGCCCCTCTAACTGTCAATGAAGTCACAGAA